>JAHBCN010010968.1:0-30054 GCA_019359885.1 Listronotus oregonensis | reverse complement strand
TCCATCCAGCGATTGGGGTAGATGATGTCGAGATGCTGAGAGCAAGAGCACAAAAAGGGGCTGGACCCCCTGTCAAAACGACATGTTGATCTTACTTGTACGGGTATTTTTTTAAAAAAAATGGGTAAATGATCTTGCAAAAAGTCCGTGTAGGATTCACCTGTTGCCGGAAAAAAAAATTAATAGGTAGTCAAATAATTCCTACCCAAACGTTCAGCAAAATTTTGTTCGAAAATGACTTTTTTAATAAGGGGGGGTTTTGTTCCCAAAAATGTCATTGTGAAAGTTCATAATAGCATCTCGTAAAAAATTATTTTTTATTTGTGGTTTTTATTTTATGTTGTCCATGGATAGCTTTTAGAATGAGAAGGGGTTTTTTTTTTTTTTTCTCAAAAAACGAAGCTAGATATGAAGAAAAAAAAGGGAAAAAAAAAAAAGGTTTTTTTAGTTGTTTAATCAAAAAAATATAAAACTATGAAAAAGTCATTGGTGTTTTTTTTTTCGTCAATAATATGGCTGTGGTCCCCCCCGAAAAGCCACTGGAGCTAATAATTTCAATCTAGTTAGACCCAAATAATCCCCCATTACTTCAAATAACTCCCCCAAAAATTTTGACCAAATCGGTTTTAGGATATTTATGAATTTTAAAAACCCCCTTTTTTTTTTAAACTTCAACCCCCTGTATCTCAGAAAAAAAAAAAATTTGAATATGTTCATAGGTTTTTTTTTTCTTAAACGACCTGCCAATCACCCTCGGTTTCGTACTGTAGTTAGGAAACACCCTGTATATAAAAAACAAACTGTGGGGAGATATTACCGAAATTATTTTTTAATTTGAAAAGCCCAATACCTTAGTTGGATTTTTTTTAAAGATGGGGTTTTGGGTTAAGGCCCCCACAGACTACGGTTATTTTCATCCATTGGTACGGGGGGATACAGAACGGCGTATTGAATCGTCGAACTGTTTTGCCCACACATTCGGAATTTTGGGGCCTTTTTTTTTTCTTCCCTACGGTTGCGTCATGAAAAAAGATTTTAAATAAAAAAAACAAGTATGAACATGTCCGGTTTTCCCTTTTTTGGGGTTCACTTATGCAAAAAACCGTCAATTTTAAATAAAATCCCTACAACTATCAGTGGGGAATGCCACAGTCGAACCGTCGTTCCAAAAAAAGCGCTGGCAAAAATTTTTTTTTTGACGTACGGCACGGGTTTTGCCCCACAGACATCATTTTTTCATATTTTACACGCCGTTCGTATCGCGGCTATACGAATGGATGAAAATAACCGTAGTCTGTGGGGGCCTTTATTGGATAGACCTGCGACTTCGGGGAGACCCCACAAGAAAAAGTGCAGCGTGGCCAATTCGCACGATTTTGGTGAACACTTTTTAAAACGGGTGTGTTTTGGGGGGCTAACCATACCTTTAACTCTACTTTTTTGAAAACAAAAAATTTAAAAAGGGGGAAAATTTCTTGATTTGTCAAAACACGTCAAAAATTGCCATTTACTAGGGAAAGTAGTTTTTTTTATTATAATGAGCAAAACATAATGTGTTCATTTAAAAAATAAAAATTAATGTTTTTATTTCTTTTTAAAAAAATTTAGGAGAACTAAATTTTTTTTTACTTTAAAAATTTCCTGAGTATATCTACGCATTTTTATGACGGGTTTTAAAAAGCGATAAAAAATTAATTGATATTATTTTTATCATTACGTGCCATGATTAAAAAAAATTTTTAAATAAACAATAATAATATAAGTTTGTGTTTGGGGGTTTCTGATGTAATTTAAAATTTATTGAATAGCAGTTTTTTAAAAAAAAATTTTAAATTTTTTTTTAAAATGAGAAAAAAGTAGTTTCCCAAAATAAATTTAAAAAACAGTACCTATGCCATGAATAATTTCGATGCATGGTTGAATTAGGACTGAATTAATTTGATCATGGTCAGGCTGACATTATCGAACGTTATACATACAGACAGGTCCAGGTAGTAGAAACATAGGCAGGAACTGTTTAATTTACTATTCCGTTTGATCGATAAATATCCGCATGCATGATTAATCAAAGGGGTTTCTTTGTTTGCTTTGGAGGGTGTGTGTATGGTTTCAAGGCGCGTTGAAAATTACAAAAAATAAATTTATGCGTCTAACCCGTCAAGAAAACAGTTGATATTTAATACCGTTTTTTAAAATGGGAATTAAATACCAACATTTAAAAGTTCATTAATTGCCAAAGCAAAAAAAAAAATAAGTTTTTCAAAACCAAAACTCATTTCTAAAATTAAAAAAAAAGAAAAAATAAATAATTAAACCCCCTAAAAATTTTTTAAAAAATGAAATTATAATAAATATTGAAAAAACCCCCCTTTTTGGGGGCAATATTCCAAACAACGAAAAACCACGTCTAAGTTTGGCATATTGGGCTGATAGTTTGAGAAGCTTCGTTTTTATTCAAGTTTTTCTAAATTATTAGCCCTATCATGACCATAAACCTTTTTTTTTTTGCAAGAAAGCAAATATATTTAAATTTAAAATTAAACTTTAAAAAATTCCACATTTTTTATCGCATCTTTTTGCGATTTTGTTTTGACCCATAGGGAATTAATTTTAATTTTCCTTGTTTCTAAAGGCCTGTTGTTATAATAAATTTAACAGCTACGTCCAGAGTTGTGACTTTCCCGCGTATTTTTAAAAACTTTACCTCCCCCTACCCAAATTTTGTTTTTTTAAAAAAAAATTTAGGGAAATTTTGTAATTTTTACTGAAAAAAAAATACAAATACAATAGTGTTTTGTTCCTGACTTATGACTTATCAAAATTAAAGGGGATTTTCGGGAAGTAGAAATTTTAAAAATTTGGTATTAGATATGTTTAAGGATGTAAGAAAAAAAAAACAATTTTAAAAACTAAACATTTTTACTTGAACACCCTGAAACGGGGGCGGTAATATCGTATATTTAGGGGACAGGTGGTGCAATCTTATTGAACCGATTTTTAAATTTAATTGTTTTAGGATTTTTAAATTTCATTCATCTAACTCGTATGTAAAATAAGGGCACTTCCTATCCAAAAATCTTTTGTCTTGGCAAATTTTTTATTGATCTGATTTAAGAATGGCATGAAGCCGTTTTTTTCAAATTGCCACACCCATCTTAATAAGAAAAAAAGCCTTATAAGAGACACACCTTATAGTTAAATATAGTTTTTGAAGTTGCAATGATGCTACAAAAAATGTTTAAAACATTGGATATAACACAAAACTACATTTATTGATGTTTGTAAAATAAATTTTAGTTGGTTTAATGATATATTACAACTTGGTGTTTTTTTTAAGTTAACGAACACCGCTTACTTTTACAAAAACCAAAGATGTAGCGTTTTTTTTGCACTGAACAGTTAGTTTTGCTTAGTAAGCTGTGGAATCTCCGATAAAATAAAAAAAAAATTTTAAAAATTAGAATTAAATCTTAAGGATATAATGGATCTGAAAAACATATTTTTAATTTATTTTTTTATTTATTAGGACATTTTTTATATACGTTTATACCAAATTTTAAGTTTCTACTCTCCAGAAAGTGCCCCCTATTTTTGATGGATCAGTGAATTAGTCCAGGGTAAAATAGGCAATTATCAAAATTGAATATCTCTGAAACCACTTGACAAAACCTTCTCATTTTTTTCATAGATAATTATAATACTAATTTAAATTTACGTACCAAATTTTAAAGCTTCGTGTAAAATGATAACAAAGTTATAATAGGGGAGAAAATACGCTGAAACAGTTCGTGTGATTTAAACACTGGTGCGTCGGGCCAAATTTTCGCACTACCGTTCGCCCAGATACCAAAAACATTATTAACTTAAATCCAATAAAATTGCATCAAACTTTCTTTTATTTTTGTACTTTCAATGGTAAAAACAATTACAAAAAAATAACCCTACGTTCTTTTGGATTTTTATGTTATTATCTCTTAACTTAAAATTATTTATTAATTGATTATATATTTTTTTTTGTCTTTTAAAAAATTAAAATCATGCACCGGATTAAAATGGTAATAATAAAACACTGTAATAAATTATTTAGTGAAGTAGAAAATTAATCCTCTAAAAATGTATTTGGTTTTTATTAAAAAAAAATAAAGTTAATAATATATTCATAGACTATATGCTTTAACTGCAACTTTGCAGAAGGTTCCATAAACTTATTTATTAAAATTAAGACTGAATTTAGCTCCACCGATGCACAGTGGGGCGAAGCGACACTGTTCCACCTAAATTAAGGCTGGTTTATGCAGGCAACTTTAAATTTGGTTTAACTTTTATTTAAATTTAATTTAACTTTAAGAATTTCTAGACCATTTATAGAGAATATATACATTTACCTTACGCAAGCGCAGAAACACAAAAATTTCGTTGGGTTGATATTAATTATTAAACTATTTTTTATGTTTTGACAACCCGCTCGAAGGATTTCCCCCCTTGGGCGAAGGCATTAGCCGGGTGAGCGGGCTTGCGTGTTCTTATGATTCTTAGAGTAGGGCCATCCAAGGGAAGATCTAAGATGAACTAAGAAAAAATCCAAACCCCAATCCAGTAGCGTTATGCGACCCGTACCGAAGGATGAATGGCACCGGGGTCAAAAGGTGTCGTGAACGGAGCCTCTGGGATACAGGGCGACCTACCAGAGTAAATAGCCTTACGCCTGTGCAGGGCACCGCAGGCGCTGACCACTTTTCCCCAATAATCGTGGGATCTTTATGGAAGACCAAATTAAAAATAATAAAAAGACAAGGAGGGAGCAAAGAAGGGATTCAGGGTCCTCCTCTAGCGGAACTCCGATAAACACTCTATCGTGGAGGTCGTGACGGACCACGACAGAATTGTCGAGGGGGTCGTGACGGACCACGATGGAAACATCTGTGGGCACCCAAGGGACCACAAAAAATTTAGATACGGGGGCAAAAAACATGGATCCCAAATCCAAACAAAAAAAACTCTCCGGGGCGCAGAAAAGAAAACTGACCAAGAGGAGAAAAAGAACCGAGGGAACATGGACCTCTGAAAAACCCTACAAAAGAGAAAAAAAGGGCGTGAAGAGACTCCCGGAGGAGTCGAAGACTTCCCCAAAAATCTCCAAAAACCCAGGAAGGCACCCAGACCTTGGACCTTACAGTGAGATTGCTTCGGGACTCAGGATGGCAGTCATTGACAAGCGCCATCCCGACGTCACCATGGATCAGAGGCAGGCGGATCTGATTCAAGAAAAAATTGTGAACAGGATGGACAACACTCCCAGTGGAAGTGGCAACCCCATCCAATTCGACCAGAAGTACCTTTAGTGGAGGAGTCCTATGGATGACCTGCCACAACGAGGCAACCAAAACATGGCTTAAAACCACAGTGCCAACCCTGGAAGGACTCTGGGAGGGTGCGATTTGACAGTTGTTGAATCCAAAGACCTCCCAAAAAGGCCAAAGTTCTTGTGTTCAAAAAGGAACCGGAAGAGGAGTAAGACCACGCCTGGGGAGACAAAACCCCGGGCTCAGCGTGGGAGGATGGCTTCTTTTGAGTAAGAAAGTAGAAAAGGAGGGAGTAATCTGGGCCTTTTCCATTGACGAGGCCTCATACCAGGACTTGAAGAAAAACAATTCCGAGCATTCTACAAGCTCGAAATGGTCACTTTCCGCTCCATAAGCCGCCTGATCCCTAGGGCGGAAAATTGGGGTGCTGCAAGCCAACCTGCAGCATAGCAAGGCAGCAACAGCAGTCCTTGCTAACGCTATGAGGAACTTCGACGTGGCCCTCATACAAGAACCCTGGGTCTACGGAGGAAAGGTAAGAGGTTTAGGGGACGTGGGTGGAGAACTTCTATACAGTAGAACATCCGACGTCCCCAGAACATGCATAATAGTCAAAAAAGACATCAAAATACTACCACTAACTGATTTCTGTTTCAGAGACCTGGTAGCTGTTTAAATTAGGTCAGGGGATAGGGCCATGCCGAAGGAATTAATCTTCGGATCGGCATATCTGCCCTATGACGACCCTGACCTACCACCAACCAAGGAGATGGAAGACCTGGTGAGAAGCTGCAGAGGGAATGGATCGCAGCTCATCCTAGAATGCGATGCAAATGCACACCACATCTCCTGGGGAAGCACAGACACAAACCTGAGAGGTGAGTCTTTATTACAATTTATTATGGCAAACAATTTGGACATATTAAATGTAGGCAATAAACCAACTTTTGTAAATAGTAGACGAAAAGAGGTACTAGATATAACACTAGCTACAACTTATGTTGGAAGCAATGTTATCAACTGGCATGTATCTGAGGAGGTAAGTTGCTCAGATCACAGACAGACACATAAACTTTATAATAGGGGGACATGAACCTATAGAAGAAACATATCGCAACCCTCGAAAAACGGACTGGGAAGCCTTTAAGGCAGACCTGAAATCTACACTGAGAGGGACAAAGCGAAAAATAAACAATCACACGACCTGGAAATAATGGGGCTTCATAATTTCTGCGTACAATGAGAACTGCCAGCTGGTGATAAGAAAGTACTGAGAAATGTGCCCTGGTGAACGGGGGAACTCACCAAACTGAAAAAGAGGGCAAGGAGAGAATACAACAGGGCAACATCGGATAGGAAATCATACAAGAAGGCCCTTACTGAATATAACAAAGCATTGAGGAAAGCTAAGAGAGATTCATGGAGAAGGCACTGTGAGGAAATCGAAGGAACTCATGAGGCCGCCAGACTCCATAAGATTCTTTCAAAAGAACCTCAATCACAAATATTTACTCTAAAGAAACCCACAGGGGACCACACAAGAACGGCAAATGAGACCATGAAAGAACTACTCAGGGTACACTTTCCGGGATGCAAAATATCCAACATGTCACTGGAAGACTGCAAAAGTCCAGACCTAGGGAAAAACCCCGGTTACTGTTCCAGGGAGAACTGGCAGTAGCAAAATCAGTGATAAACGTAGAAACAATTGAATGGGCGATAAACTTATTCGAGCCGTATAAATTGCCAGGAACAGATGGCATTTATCCAGTAATGCTCCAGAAAGGACCAGAGCTCTTACTACATAGACTGTGTCTACTTTTAAGAGGCAGCCTAGCTCTGGGCTATATACCAACAACCTGGAGACTAATCAGAGTAGCATTCATCCCCAAACCTGGGAAAACCGGACAGGATGGGGCAAAATCTTTAAGACCAATAAGTCTGATGTCGTTCGTGCTTAAGACCCTAGAGAAGTTGCTGGATAGGCACATCAGGAAAAACGCACTTACGAACAACAGACCTCTACAAAGGACATACATGCATACACAGCAGGTAAGTCCACAGAAACAGCATTACATGAACTTGTGAAAAGGCCGAATATGCTCAAATACAAGAAGGTACTAATGTGTGCCTTCCTAGATGTAGAAGGAGCGTTTGACAACACGTCCCTTATATCTATCTCAAACGCGTCGAGGCGCAGAGGGATCGACGCAACAAGCTGCAGGTGGATAGACTGCATGCTTAAGAGCAGATCAGTATATACTTCAATACTTGAAGAAACTCTTGTAGCTCGGGTTGAGCGAGGATGCCCGCAAGGGGAGTTCTGTCCCCACTGCTGTGGAACCTTGTCATTGACGACTTACTAAATGTCCTCCAAGTGGAAGGGCACTAAACATTGGGATACGCAGACGATCTCGTCATTATAGCCCAAGGAAAATTTAACAACACTGTTAGGGATAAAATGCAACAGGCCCTAAACGCAGTCACCAGATGGACGAGAAAGGAGGGACTAAACATAAATCCCTCCAAATCAGCCATAGTTGCCTTCACCAAAAGGAGAAATCTAGAGAGCTTAGGCCCCTGAACCTACGAGGTGAAGCAATCAAGATTCTGGGAGAGGCAAAATATCTTCAGAAAACAAGAAAGAAAGCGGAGATGACTCTTATGTTAATCAGACGCTCTCATAAGAAAACATGGGGCCTTAAACCAAACGTGGTTTATTGGTTGTACACCATGGTTGTAAGGCCTATGATAACATACGCATTACTGGTATGGTGGACAAAAATGCGACAAAGAACTGCTGTTACAGAACTGGCCAAGGTACAGAGACTTGCTTGCTTAGCTATAACAGGAGCAATTAAAACAACCCCAACAGCAGCCATGAAATGTCTCTTAGACCTTCCACCACTTAACCTCATAGTGATGGGAGAGGCAAGAATGAGCTACTTCCGACTGCAAAAAAAACCAACTGGTGTCTACGCTAGTTTGGGATACAACAACATAAAAAGTTAGGTTGGCTGCATCATGCTGGACGAGAGAACAGACCAGATGATTCCCCAATACTCATTCAACAAAAACTTCGAGTTAAAAACTCCAGATCGAAGTGAGTGGCAGCAACTCGATCTCCCCGGCACGGTTGGAGACATCATCTGGTATACGGATGGTTCGAAAACCGAGCAGGGAACTGGAGCGGGCGTGTACAGTAAAATAGGAATTCACAGTTCTCCATTCCACTAGGAACACACAACTCTGTATTTCAAACAGAAATATATACTTTACTGCACTGTGCAAGAGAAAATAACAGGAGGGCTTAAAAAAATAAGCGGATCTGCATAATAACAGATAGCCAAGCGTCACTAGGGGCGCTAGTAAACCCCAAGGTGACGTCCAAGCTGACATGGAAATGCCAAAAGAACTGGAGGTCCTGGGAGAACAACAGAGTGACTCTCTGTGGATACCAGGACATTCAAGAATAGAAAGCAACGAAAAAGTGGATGAGCTAGCGAGACATGGATCATCCACACCATACTTTGGACCAGAATCTGCCCTTGAGTGACCAAAACCACAGCACGAGGAAAACAAGGGAATAGATCCGAAACAAACACAAGGAATACTGGGAGAACCTCGGTAGAATAAGACATGAAAAGGGCTTCATAAGGGGCCCATCCAAAAGAACGAAGGAAGAACTACCAAGACAAAGTAGGAAAAGACTTCGCATAACAGTAGGGTTGCTAACAGGGCACGATAACCTAAAGGACACCTACACAAGATAGGCTCATACAATGGGAACCCAAGTTGCAGAATGTGCGACGAGGGGAAAGAACAGCCTACCACATACTGTGTAAATGTGAAGCGTTAAATCACAAAAGACAGGCATTATTTGGGAAACGAAAATGACCCCACAGGAATATATCAACCAACGTCCGGGGTTATAAGATTGTAGAATGGAACAAACTAAATGGGAGGATTGGTATAAAAAGACAATGGGAAATTAGGCACAAAAAAGCCCAAGATGCTGCGCTGCCTCCGGTAGTGAAAGACGGTTCCCAGGAAGAAGAAGAAGAAGATGGTATTGATATATGATGATATGACAAGGTTTCGACTGGTTTTTGTACTTGGTTTGTTATAATTTATTAAATAAAGTAATTAATAAAGATATCTGTATTGTCCATTACGTAAATCGGGTTGAAGGTTAAAGTTGACAGCTCGGTCTAGGCGAATTTTAAGTTTAGTTACACTGCTCGCGCATGCTCATTTTCATTATTATTTAATTTAACTTAAAGAAGATAAAAGTTGGCCAACTTCTTAAATAAAAGTTAAAGTTTTCCTAAAGTGTGTATAAACGCGCTTATATATTGTTGTGCAATGATCTTACACTAAAGTTAAATTAAAGTTAAATTAAATTTAAAGTTGTCTGTATAAACCAGCCTTTACTTTAAATCGGTTAACCTTTTAATTATTTTTTTAGGGGTTCGAATTTGCCATCAGCCCTTTTGATTTTTATTTGGGTTTTATTTTTCGGAAATTTGTCTTAAAACTTTAATTTTTATAAAAAAAAAAACGATTTTTTGGCCCAAAAATATCATAGGAGGCATTTTTCCAGAAGTTCGAAAATGCTGAAAACGATTATTCGTATTCCTTAAATTATTCTAAAAAAATGTTTGTTGAATCAAGTTCTTTCCGCACCTTTTATGAGTAAAAGACCCTTTTGCGTAAAAAATTTCGCAACATTATGACCGTTTGGGAATAATAAGAAATAGTAAAAATATGTTGCCCTTCATTTTCACTGACTTGTGGAACAAAAAAAAATGCCAAAACCCAATCTTGATATCCTTGATCATTTTTGCAAAGAAAATTAGTTTTTTTTTGTAAAAATCAAAGTTTGGAGACAAATTTCCAGAAAATAAACACCCAAACCAAAAATCCAAAGAACGAGGTCGATAGGCAAAGTCAAGACAAGAATCTTAGAAAAAATTTGTATAAATGGTTAAACTATAGGAGCTGTAGAGTAATTTGGGTGGACAGTGTCGATTCGTCCCACTGTGCGATGGCCAGCGCTGACATCGGTCCAACGTTACTATATTAATGAAACTACAGTGCAGAGCTAGTAGAATTCTATTAACTCCGCACTGTAGTTGATCATAAGTTTTTATTGATATAGTTATGTTCCACCAATGTCAGCAATGACCGTTGGTCGAGCACTAAATCCAGCCTAAATCCAACCATGCATGGCGTAAACACTGTTTCTGTTTAGTTTACAACTAATACTACTAACTTATTTATATTATTTTAAAATTATTTTTAATTTTTTTAATGATTTTGCTATTGTAAATTAATTTCCAGTACATGAAAAATCTCCCAAACCAAAACGTTTATATTTTTTGTTTACTTAAAATTCTTTTAATCATGGCACGTAATGATAAATAATAATTATCCGGATCAGTTTACTTTTTTATCGCATCTTAACTCATCATAAAAAAAATGCGTAACTATACGTCAGGTAATTGCAAAGTACTTCAAATTTAGTTCACTTAAAAGCATTTTGGTTCCAATAAAAACATTAACTTTTAATTTTAAATGGATACACTATTTCTTGCTTATTATCATAACAAATTACATTCCTAGTACCATGGCACATCTTTTGACGTGTTTTGTGAATGAAGTAATTTAACCTTAACTTTTTATTAGATATTTCATAAAGTCTATAAATTGCCTAATTTATACGTCTATGCCAATAAGCCGCAATCAACCAATCTCTTTCAAGTCAACATAACCAAAGTTATTATACCCTACATAGTTATAACAGTCAAATAAAAAAAAAACTTTGGTAATATCTCACACACAGCTTGTTTAATTCTATATTATTGTCGCCCATTTTTAATTAATACGTCTTTGTTTCCTTTATTTATTAAACAAACAAAAAACTAATATCGCTTATGGCCTTCTTTTTAAACGTTAACACACCGATGGCCCAGCGGACATAAAAAAGTTTATTATTATCTTATTATATACAAATATATTATTCTAAAATGGGGAGAGCTTCTTTTTCAATACTTAATTATTTATTTTTGCGACTTTCAGTTACCGGAAGTAACTAAAAATTATTTATATCAAATACCACCTTATATGTGTTTCAAGCCTCAGATTCGCTTTGTAATTATTTTTTCAGTCATGTATTCCAATGTGACATTTGCTTGTCAAATGGCGTAAAAAAAAAACAACTTATTTAAAAAAGCTTCAGGAGGCCATGATAAGCAGCTTGGGCCATAATAAAGTGTATTTTGCTGTGATTTTTAAAGAACAGATGATATCTTACAATTTGTTTTACTTGGCTTGGTTGATGTCAGTCGACGGAGACTAGATTTTTCATATTTTGGAAAAAAAAACCCTAAAGCAACTGGCAGTATTTTGAAAATTTGGAAAATAGAATGGAAACAGCACATTTTTTATTTGTCCATTCCAAAAATTTTATTTTCTTTCTTGTTTCCATATACAATTATCTTCATTGTTTTGTTTTAGCAATTATACCAATAATTATTGCAAAATAACTGAATAAAAAATATATGTCATTGTTACACTGAGGTTTAAAATCAATATTGATAACTAAATCTATCAAAAATTAGATTATTTTATGGAATGGCCAAAAAATATGCTGTTTTTATTCTATCTTCATATTTCCTATTTTTTTTTTAATATAGCCAGTTGCTTTAGATATTTTTTTCGAAACATGAAAAATCTAATCACCCTCCAGGCCAAAATATTATAACACTTAAGGATGTCTTTTATATTTTTTTTTAATCACAGCACACTACGCTTTAAGATAATCCAAGCTCTATGTCATGGTCTACTGAAACTTATTTGAGTAAATCATTTTACAACGCCAGTTTAACCAAAAGCCGCATAAATAAATTATTAAGTCCCAATTGTAGAGTAATATGTTTAAAATTCCAATAAAAAGGTGAGGCGACTGCGATTTGTTGATCCCCTCCCCCCCTTGGTAAGATGTTGGCTTGATTTTCTTCCCCTCCCTTATCTCACGAGAGATTTGTCAAAATGCGTGTTTTTAGTGTTAATACGTTAAACTGTGCTTGATTGCGATGGATTTAAAAAAACATAATTTACCTAATTATTTTTATTTAAGACTAGTTAGGACTAGTATTTAAAACTACTGAGAACGTAGTGTAGAATTACAGCAGAGCTGAGTAGAAATTGAATTTTTTTGGAATCAAATTCAGAAATCGATTACCTTTTAAAAATGTGATCCGTGATCCGGATTTATTTTAGACTTTTAAAATGATCCGGAATCGATTCCTTTTTGAAAGGATCCGATTTCAGGAGAAATCGATTTCTTATATTCCGACTCGGCTTAAAAATGCCAAAATCCGCCATTTTAAATACCCCATTTTAAATTTTCAAATTTTGACCTAAGATTCCTAATTTTCAAATTTTGACCTAGCCCTCCTAAAAATCTTAATATCCGAATCGGAGGCAAATTGGTTTATAGATGCCTAAATCCGCCGTTTTGAATCTTCAATTTTAAATCTCTAAATTTTTATTCAAGATTCTTAATCAGCATGGCAATGATTTTCAGAAAATAGAAATACAGACTAACCGTAACATCTGCATATTGAAGTCTTTAAATGAGGAAAACACACCTAACATGTGATTTTTAATCAAAATATGTTTTTTAGGTTTAGAAAAACAACATTTAAAAGAAACAATTTTTCCTAACTCTAGAGCAATCTTTCTCAAAAGTAAGGATAACGCCCCTTGTGGGCGCTAGAGGCCAAGAGGGGGCGTAAGGGACCCAGAAAAATTGAGGGGCGCTGATGGATTTGGGGCGATGAGTGATTTGTAACTTCAGCTACTTCATATTTTAGAATTCACTAAAATTAAAATCCTACACTAACAACATCCATTTATTAGTTCATATTTTTATCCTATTTTATTGTATAAATATAAATTAAAAATATATAAAATATTTAATATTTTCAATGCGTTCACAACGCTATTTATATATTAAGATATTTAGTAATAGGTATCAAACACTGAAAGATATTTTGTCTTTATGTCGCAGGTGAGGTGCCCACCTCCGAAGACCCGAAGTTAAAAATATGTATATATTGTTGCGGTCATGCAGAGCACTTGCCAAACGCGGGATTTTTTTGTTTCTAATCTAGTAAAATTTAAAAAAAATAAAATTAAACTAAGAAGGTTTAATTATAATTCACGTTTGGCGTGAACAAATATTGTACGATTTGTTTATGTAATCCTGTATTTTAGTCCGTCAACGTTCGTCGGTCCGTGTTTGCGGAGTGCAGGTGCCTAGAGGTGTTTTCCCCGAACGATTCGTTCAAAAGAACGAATCAATGTACTGATTCGAATAAATTAATTCCCAGATTCGAATCGTTTTTGACCCACGTGCTCGCTCGCTCTGCGAAAAAAAACGAACCTAGTTTGGATGATTCGTTTCGTTCATAAGGTCACTAAGTCAGAATCGGACTCGAACCGAAGATTCGGTAATTCGGTCTTTATGACGGCAAATCGGTAGTTTTTGTGCTACGACCTGACAAGCGGCGAGCGGTCTGTTTTATTTCGATTTTGTTCACATTACCAGAGGTGTATTAGGCAAACAATTTAGGGTATTGTCGGTTCGAGTCAGTTTGGCTATATACCTATTTGGCAATTAAAAGAACTTTTTTTAAATTATTCTTTGTACAAAGACTTAATTTGAAGGTACATTTGTAGGTTTTATTGATTATAATTTTTGAAAGTTTTATTCCAAATATATTTATAAAATAATAATTATACCAAAATAAAATAAACGCAAATAATTTCTTTATTTAAGATAACTATCACATTTTGTGTGGAAACCAATGCCGACCAGCATCATATAATAAAGTAACTTCGAACGAATCTTTTTCGGAATGAATCAAATAAATTGATTCAGTAAGGATTCGACTTTCCACTTAATATTGTAAAGTTGAATTATAATTGCTTAATGTTGATAATATTGAATATAAGATTCTTAATATTGTAAAGTTGCATTAACAGTGCTCTTTCTGTTAAGAAAATATAGGTTTAATTAAATTCCAGGCGAGACAATAGAGAGATTTTAAGGTGACAAAAAAAATGGGGAGCGCTACCAAATAACTGATTTTCAAAGTGGGCGTTTGACAAAATAAGTTTGAGAACCTCTCTCTGAGTGTGTATCCAAAAACGGGATAAATTTTACTGATTTCATCTTAAAAATTTGAATTGCACGAACTTCATTATGTTTTAGTTTGTTATTTTTGAGGGACTTCTAATTGGGATATTTTATTATAACTATTTAGGTATCGTACAAAAATGAATATAAAATTTAATACATTTTTAAATTGCGTTAGCAAAAATAATATTAAACGGTTCGTGTAAAACTTCCTCTAAAGTTACAATAAGATGTCCTATTGATAAGTTGCTGCTTAAGGTTATTTTAAGAATCACATATAAAAAATTACGAAGATCTAGCATCGCAAGTTTTGGAATACAGTTCGAAAAAAATGATCCATTTTGGGGTGGCTTTATTGTTTCATGTTTATCTTAAAAATAACATATTCAAATTTTAAGAATATTTACCAAAAACTAATTTGGCTAAAATTATATTTCGCGGCTCGGACTCCGTCCTAAAACTTTGAGGCTTGATTTGTCATCTGATTATGTTCTATCATTTGTATAATAGTTACCATTTGTAAGTATAAAAAACAAAGATGATTTGGATTCGTGATTCGATAAAAAAGAATAGATTCTTCTGGATTCGATTCTTTTTCCTTAAAAAGAAATAGTAATTTGAATAGTGATTAGATTTCTTTACGAAGATCCAGATCCATAAATCGATTTTTTTGAAAGATCTGTCCCAGCTCTGAATTACAATAAGAAAATATCATTGTGTAGAATAAGCTTATTATATTAGGTTGTGCGATTAGCTATATTTTAGTGGAGAAACATGTTTTACTTATTTTAACCAAGCTTACTCGCAATTTTATACTCTTTCTTACGGAAAAAACACATGTAATTTACCGAGAATTCCTTTTCCCCATGTGAGATTAGGTAAGATTCGGTAGATCCCCTCCCCCTCCCCTTCCATGTCCGGTGGGTCATCCCGTATATGTTTATTACTGACTTTATTACTTATTTTAATGTATTTATGTGTTTGCAGTTTAAATATTTATATAATATATAGTACAGTACACGCGCGGTAATGTGAACTTACGTTTATATGAACAAATCAATAATGTGAACACTAAAATATAACCATTTTAATTCTATAGTGTGAACAAAAAACAATTTTCGATAATGTGAATTTTGGGAAATCTTAGTAAACCTATTCAGATTTGTCTAAACTTGCTAGTACCTATATCGGTATACGCATTCAGTACGTTTATTTTATTTAGTTTGCTTAAAGATCAGGACAGTGTCACGTCCCGAGAACTATGTCTTACAAAATGGTTAAAAATAATGAAAAATATTTAACTCTTTATGAAAAATTTAAAATTTTGAAAGAGCGTAAAAATGGTATGAGTGTTACCGCATTGTCGAAGAAATGTCAAAAAGCTAAATCAACTATATATGTCATAAAAAAATAAAGAAGAAAAAATTCTAAAAGTGGTAAAAATGGAAAGCTTGCTGTCAAATGGTTTACTAAACATCGTGAAAGGAATTTGCCAGACACAGGTGATATGCTTAAACACAAGGCTTTAGATTTACAAAAAAGTTAAAAGGAAATTAAAAAATTTAATGCAAGCGATGGGCGGCTCCAAAATTAAAATAGAGCTATGGTGTACGATTGCTTAAAATTGCAAGAAAGAAGTTGCCTTCGCAACCCAAACTTGTAAATCCCTTTATCGGAGACTTGAGAAATACCTTTCAACAGCTTAGTCTTACTGAACATCAAATCTATAACGCAGATGAGACCGGATTATATTGGAAGCTGTTGCCCGATAAAATTCTGTTGAAATTTAAAAAAAAACGGCGCCTGGTCTAAAAATAGCTTAACAAAGAATAACTCTTTTGGAGTGCACAAATGCCATAGATTCACACAAACTAATGCCTCTCTTTTTAGTTAAATAAACAGATGCGTTAACGTAATTTTTCTTTGGTTTTATTTTTTTTAATATAATCTCCATAATGTGAACATTTCGATAAAGCGAACAAGTCCAAAACTTTTTAGTTCACGTTAGCGCGAGTCTACAGTATATATAAATCTTGCTTATAAGCAAAGACAGAAAACTGGTACAATAAAAAAAAATAAACATTAACTGATGATATAAATAAGGTATTTATTTACATGTTCTCACATTTAGCAAGCCGTATCCTGGTTTAGAATTATTGCTTTTGACGTGTGGTATACCACCATCCTTGTCTGTATTAAAATATATAATTTTCCTTTTAAATTAATCCTAATTATTGTATTGCTTGCTGATTATTATATCTGTTGCAAATGCAACTCAGGAGCTACATATTTAAATAATAAAATAGACCTAAAATAAATTATAATCATTATTATAACATTGTTTAAAGCAAACTACTACTTTTTTAATGTTTATGAATTATTGAAGAGCGATGTAATTTGGGTAAGCGTGGGTATTTAACTTTTTTTTATTGTTTTAACAGCAAAAATCAAAACGTAATAGTATATGGGATCATTTTTAAAATGAAAATTCGGTGCCCTTTAAAAAGAAAAAAAAAACATAAAAAGTAGCAAAAATATTTAATTTTTATTGTCGGTCGGCTTTGCTTTTTATATGGTCCATTATTACAGACACCTGCGGAAAGCGGCACATTATAAAAAGCAAAGGCGCCGCTAAATGTTTTTTGCAACTTTTTATGTTTTTTTTTTCTTTTCAAACGGCACCGAATTTTCATTTTAAAAATGATCCAACTATAAAATAAGGTTTAAAAAGGCCCTTTTGGTAATGCCCACCATGCGAAGAAAGAAACTTTAGAAAAAATTAACAGGTACCTATTTTTACACCATTTTATAAACTTATTACATAATTCGTGCTATATAAAACCTTAATTTTATTTTTTAAGGAAGAGATTTTAACTTTTAGAAACTTAGATTTTATATTCTATTTTCAGTTTTAATTAACGCCTTCGATAAAACTGTCGATAGAATGGTTTTCACATTTACCATTTTTCATTAAAAGGTAAGTTAAAACTTTTCTCGTTAAACTTTGCGGAAATTCTCAGCATAAGTGAATAAAAATAATGCAGTGCTAAATTTCATCGTTTGTAGCTTTTTCAAGTGTAAAAATTAAGATCAGATTTTATTACCTGGTATTGGGCTTAACTAATTAAAAAAAATGATTTTTTTAAATTTTAGGACAATCTACACAGGCTAAAGCCTAAGTACTAACGTACCGTTAGGTATCTTAAGGTTATTTAACTACTTAACTTACTAACATTAGTTAGTAGTAGTTTATTCACACGAGAGCTAAAGGTTTCGCAGCATAAATTCACCTTTCGGAGTAAAATTGTGAGATTTCATTCACAATTTTACTTTTAATTTTTAACTTAATAATGTTATATTGGGTCAAAGACCTGTTAAACATCTTATGTGTTCCAATTGCTGTAACTCCTGCTTAAGGAATAGCACAGATGATGGTTTTCATCGAAAGCGCTAGGATATTTTTTTAATAAAAATTTTGCACGAAATACTGTTTCTTCAATTTCTAGGCCTGGCATTTGTTGGCATATAAAGGAAAGGTTTAATGTCCAGAATTATATAAACATTTTTAAAAACCTAATGCTTCCATCTATTGACGATTGACGTCGGTAAAGAACGGCATAAGATGATCAAGAAGACCGGCAGCAACAGATCGTGGAAAGTAGGGATAGATAGTGCGTTCAACGCCCTCCGCCTCCGGAGGAGCTTTATATCTCGAAATCTTGACGTCATACATTAATTAGGAATCTTGGGCGAGGCTTATTTTAGAGTACTGCGCATGCGCTAAAAAAATGGCGCCTGTCACCTGTCAAATGTCAAATGTCACCTGTCATATGTCAAAAACCATGTGACTTGGAAAAGTTAGCTTACGTGGATGAGTTGTATCTTAGGGTCTTACGCAAGCGCTAAAAAAATGGCGCCTGTCACCTGTCAAATGCCACCTGTCAACTGTCATATTTCGCGAACCACGTGACTTAGGAAATTTAGCTTACGTGGATGAGATGTATCTTAAGGTCTTACACAAGCGTTAAAATAATGACGGCTGTAAAATGTCACTTGTCAAATGTCTAACCTAACATGTGGGGAGGGGCCCCCTGCGCTTAAGCACCGGGCCTAGGGTGTAGACCTGGGGCTTAGACGCGGGGTGAAGAGCCTTATTATTATATTAATCTTACAATTTTTGAATATTAAATAATAAAACACATTGTATATATTAAATTAATTTATTTAAACCACATATACAGGGTGAATCAAAAATAGGCTACATTTAATTTGCTACTAACATTACATAAAATTACAATACTACGTTCTACTAACTATACTTAACCTAAAATTACAATTATCTCTATGTAAGGAAAAATATATTTATTAAATCTTTCTTACAGATCCTATTAATGGTGAATATCTAACAAGTTTATCATGAATAATTAAACAGTAGGCACTGGTGTTAGCGGGAAAGTTTTCTTTTGTTTCAATCTCTAGTCTTACATCAATAATACCAGAATTTAATATTTCATTCTGTCTTGAACAATCAATTACAATTAGAGGCGCATACTTTCTAAAGTTTTTGGGAGTAAAAAGTGGTTCGTTTTCTTTCTCGTAGTAGCTCTCTTGAAATTCGGAATACATTTCATAAAGAGTAGCTATTAGTCCTCTTGAAATCTCCAAATTTAAATTATCATACGGATAAAATTCCGAATTTAAATAAAGCTTTACATTTGATACATTACAATGATCAAATAAGCTACTGTTTTTGTTGAATTTATCCTTTCGGGCTGTTTGAAAACCTAAAATTATCCATCTGGGTCTTTCCACCTGCACCGAAGTCTTTATATTCCAGGTAAGTTGTTTTCCAGTTGGAACTGATGGATGTTCTGTGAGTTCCCAGCTTCTAAAACCGATATCCAATTCGGTTCCATTTTCAATAAGTTTTAAAAGCTCTATCCGTTCGACATCAGATACTGTAATATGTGGTAGCCTCCAAACAATCTTATCAATAGTAACTACTACATTTTCTGCTTCAGCCGTATTAATAATAGCATTAATGTCAGAAGGGCTTCTTACTAACACCAATTCGTGCTTAACATTTATGAGTATTTTTTGAAAGTCTTCAGCAAATCCTAGTAGGGTTCTTAGCGGCACACAAACATTAAAACTTCCAGTGGTCGGGTCAACGATATCGCAAGTAAATTCATCATCAATACTCCAACCAGCATTTTTATATTTATTTAATTCGTTAACATTGTAAGAAATATATCCTTTCATGGTTGCTGCTATTCCAGGATATCTAATCGAGTCAATAACCTTTCCACCAATTTCAAGACGAATTTCTTCAAAGAGGTGACCGAAAAAGTTGTTTACAAGTTTCGCTGTGTTTGAAACTGATCCATCAACTCCTTTTAAAAGTCTTCCTTCTAGATAAATATGGCTCGCCCAAGGCAGAGTGTATATATCGGTTTGCTGTACAGGTATTCGAATTTCGTCATTATTTTTAAAAGAGTTAGTGTACGGCAAATGACTATGTCTCTCAATTTTTGTAATAGAGTTATCAAAGTTTAGAGGGTCCGTCACATTTAAAATACTCATTTTGAGAATTCTTTACAATTAGGCCTAGAGATTCAAGAAATTTTTTATTTTCTGCTGTTAGGCTCTTTTTAGTTTTTAACAATTGTTCAAAATCAGCACTTTTCTTGGAGTTATATTTAATAACCATACTACGTCTGCTCTGTACAGCAGTTTGTAATATACTGATAAACCCGACACAAAACGTTTGCCTATATAGATTTTCTTAAATGCATTCTTACAGTAATAATTTCTCCTCTAAAGTCAACCAATTCCCCGTCTTGATCGATCAGTTTCAATACAATGTTGTCTATAACTCTTGTAGATACCGGCATATAAATCACATTTCGAGGAATTTCTATTATTTTAAAACCAGCCGGTACTGATGGTGAAAATTCATGTATTGTATGAACAAGCTTATTATTGTGATAAGCCCCTGTAACAATATTACACTCGATTTTAATCACATTAATTTTTAAAATATTTACAGGGGTTTGAGATACATGTTTAATATTGGGCTGTAGCAAAATATTATGAAATCCTAACAACTTTCCAATAGAATTTTTCTTAGTAAAGTCAACTGTATGAGAACATTCAAGCTCACACTTGAGCGTATTTACATTGCCCTTTAGACTTAGGGTACAATTAAATTTCTTGTTGCTTTCATTTTTGTCACGAATTGCTTGCTGTAGATAATCATTTATTGCAGTTATTTCGTACGATCCAGTGGGGATTTCCAAAGTAATATCACCAACATAAAATTTATTATTGGTTTTATCAATATTGGGAATAGCATTAAAAGTTTCTAAACTAATCAGACCAAGTTCATACTGGCTAGTTTCATCTCTCAGATCAAGAGGGGAGTATAATTAGCTTTTAAAATTGAACTGGTACCACTCAAACTAAAGGTATGCATGATGGCTCAGTTAAGACTGAAGATATATTCTGTATTTATATGTATTTATAAGGCTTCAAATATAGACCTAGACCACCCTTGTAAGGTCCTAAATATAAACCGTTTCCAGTTTTCCCAAGAGCTATGGATTCCATTGTTTCGTTATGTCGCTGAGACTCCTTCAACTTGGCTGCAGCATTCCTAGCATTGTTCACTGCATTTATTATCCCCGCAGTTCCTCCGCTAAGGGCGCCAATTGCGCTTAAACCGGCAAAAAGTGGTATTAAAAATGGTAGGAAACCTCCGATTTTGGGGAGGGGCACAATGCCTGTAGGATGAACTTTTTCCACACCAGTAAATGCTTTTAAAGCTACTTCAGCAGCTGATGTGAGGTCCTCTGGTTTTTCAGCATACAGTGCATCCCTCGCTTTATGAAAAGCAGTCATAAAAGGAATACCTTTGCCTCTTCGAGCAGTAATCTTCTTGTTTGATTTCTTTTTAAACTTCTGCATGTCTGCACAGTACAAACTCTTTAGTAATACTAACTGTTATATAAGAATATTAACTTATAAATACATACCTCTCCATACTCTGCAGTTATTGTTCATCAACCAGTCATTACAATAACACGCATCTAAAGTTAAGAATATTAACTAATAAATATCAGCTTCTGTTAACTCTGTAGTCATTGTACATCAACCAGTCATTACGATAACACGCATCTAGGAGGCTACTTGAGGAAAAAGGGATCCTTGGTTAATAAAAATACAGTTATTTGAAAAACGGTTTCATTATTAGAAAAACAGCGCCGTTATTTGGAAATACAGTGCCGTTATTAAAAAACAGGGCTGTTATTTGAAAATACAGTGCCGTTATTTGGAAATACAGTGCAGTTATTAAAATACAGTGCCGTTATTTGGAAAAACGGTGCCGTTATTTGAAAATACAGTGCCGTTATTAAAAACGGTGCCGTTATTTGAAAATACAGTGCCGTTATTAAAAAAAGTGCCGTTATTTAAAACGGTGCCGTTATTTGAAAATACAGTGCCGTTATTTGAAAAACGGTGCCGTTATTTGAAAATACAGTGCCGTTATTTGAAAAACGTGCCGTTATTGAAAACGGTGCCGTTATTTGAAAATACAGTGCCGTTATTGAAAAACGGTGCCGTTATTTGGAAAATACAGTGCCGTTATTTAAAAACGGTGCCGTTATTTAAAAACGGTGCCGTTATTTGGAAATACAGTGCCGTTTTTGTAAATACAGACCCGTTATTTGGGGGATAAGGGGAAGAGGGACTGTTGCTGGGAAGAAATTATTAACACTTGTACCTTAATAATTTAAAAGAAGGGTTCTGTAGCCATGGATTTAAACAAGCTTGATAAGGATGTTAAACGTAGAATAATTGAAGCTTCCAATAGTATTCGTAAAAAATATTTGGATTTAAAGAGGGAATTGGGTGAGCAAGCCGAGGTGCAATTTGAAGAATATCAGAACTCCAGTGATCAGCGACCAGAAAAGAAGCGGAGTTTGCAAGCAGATCCAAACATTCTTCAACTTCTTGACGAACATTCGCGCAATGTAAAAAAACTATATGATTCTCTTAAAGCTGGCCGCTATGAAAATGCTGTTACATTGGAGAATACGTATAGACCTTTGGCAAAACTAATATCCGAGTCGATACAGTATGGTAAACAATCTACACCATTTACACCCAAGTCTGTAAAAAGACGACAAAGTGAACAATATTCTTCGACAGTAATAAAAAAACCACGATTTCCACTTAATTTTCCTGACCCTGTTCAAAAACATAACGAGCTAGCTGCTCAAGAAGAGGAAGAATATAACGATAATTCAATTAATGTCGAGACACGAGAAGATAGTTCACCAATGGCTCAGGATATGAACGATGGCGAGGAAGCTGATTTAAACAGAACTATGTATGAACATAACCCTGCAGAAAGTTACTTTGACGACGACTTCAGAGTCGATCCTCAATATAACCCTGTTCAAATGGATAGTATTACGGAAGAATCCTTTAGGGAATATCTAGATCAGTATGACCCGCTACCGAGAGAATATGTGAAAGGATTTATAACTGATACGGAAAACGAGTACGATCGCACATATTTAAAACATGATTTAGCCACCGATCATCTAACTTTTGGTGATTCTCGGCTTGAATTTAACGGACCGGATATTTATATTAAAGGAGAAAAATTTACTGGAACTCCTGGACTATATGAACTTTTATTTAAGACCAATCCATTAAAAAACAAATTGACCGCACTGGATGAGCGAACCTTTGCAAAAATTATTTTGCTAACAAATGCTAGCAAGAGAAATTTTAATGAAAAGGAACAACATGTAGGAAATAGAGGTGTCAAATATATGCTAACAATTAAACCATTACTTGAACGTATAAGAGAGGAAAATGCAAGAAAGCAGAGAGAACGTGACAAGCAATTACGAATTACACGTGCACAACAGCCTCAGGGTTATGGCTTACCAATCGATAGTCAGTCTGGTTTCTTACCTGATTACAAAACATTTTCCAATAATAAAATTGACTACGTTTACTGGGATGATCCAAATGAGCTTGTGGATAGATTAAAATTGTTAATGGCAAGTAAGGTAGCTGGTAATAACTCTAATGAAAACGAGATTATAAGTATTCTTGAAGAGTTAAGAGAAGCTGATATCATTGAATAAACTGATTAGACATAGTGATGCAGTATCATTAGCACGATGACTCTCGACAAATTCGGACGTAATTTAACACATCCCTATCATCTAGCAAAAAGCTTAAAAGAGAAAATGATTTGAAAGATATTCCTGAAAAGACTTTGTATGGTTACATGAATATAATGTTGACTTGCGAAAAGGGTTCATCAAGGTATCTTTTTATAAATGGTTTAAAATTTGACTATTATATGTTTCCTATTAAGATTGGAATAATTGAATATGTTAACATTGACTCACCTGTAAAAACTTTTATTAACAAAAAGAATATACAGTACCAAGCGATTTACTGCAGCAAGAGTTAAAATTTGATGATAAAATTACGTTTTTAGGAGATAAACTTAAATCACATACTAAAATATCTGTTGAGTTTGTAATTAAATATCCTATTTCATAGGTTTGGTATATAGATACATCTTTGTAATTTTAGGTTAAGTATAGTTAGTAGAACGTAGTATTGTAATTTTATGTAATGTTAGTAGCAAATTAAATGTAGCCTATTTTTGATTCACCCTGTATATGTGGTTTAAATAAATTAATTTAATATATACAATGTGTTTTATTATTTAATATTCAAAAATTGTAAGATTAATATAATAATAAGGCTCTTCACCCCGCGTCTAAGCCCCAGGTCTACACCCTAGGCCCGGTGCTTAAGCGCAGGGGGGCCCCCTCCCCACATGTTAGGTTAGACATTTGACAAGTGACATTTTACAGCCGTCATTATTTTAACGCTTGTGTAAGACCTTAAGATACATCTCATCCACGTAAGCTAAATTTCCTAAGTCACGTGGTTCGCGAAATATGACAGTTGACGGGCGGCATTTGACGGGTGACAGGCGCCATTTTTTTAGCGCTTGCGTAAGACCCTAAGATACAACTCATCCACGTAAGCTAACTTTTCCAAGTCACATGGTTTTTGACGTATGACAGGTGACATTTGACATTTGACAGGTGACAGGCGCCATTTTTTTAGCGCATGCGCAGTACTCTAAAATAAGCCTCACCCAAGATTCCTAATTATTGTATGACGTCAAGATTTCGAGATAATAAGCTCCCCCGGAGGCGGAGGGCGTTGAGATACCATCTTACCCTACTGTGGAAGAGTCCAACGGACATGGTTGGTTTCCAGCAATGCATCGCAAAGAAGCTAAATGGTACTGAAACAAAAAAAAACATAAATGTCTTAAACGAGACCATCACCACTGCCTTGCTAGAGAGCCAAAACAAATACTGCCCAACAACAAAGAATTAATTGAAATTAAGCGAAGCTACTATGTGAAAATGAAGCAAAGAGACATAAGAAGCGAAGAATGACTACTGCGGAAGAGCTAAGACAAATTAACAAGGAAGTATCAAAAGCTATAAGACGCTACATTAGAACACACAAACAAAATAAGATTAAACAAACAATAGAAAACAAAAAAGCATGAAGGTCTTAGGTAGAAAACTGGAAAGCCGAAAAAAGCAAATGACGAAGGTAAAGGATAAACACGGACATATTAATACAAAACGGGAAGGTATTCTAAAAATAGTTGAGAGCTCTTACCACCTATTATATAAAAGCCAAAATGAAATAAATTTAGACTCAGATACAGAACTAGAGATATTGAGTAAGTAAGATAAAAAAGGCATCGTTAATCAAGGTCAGAATTACTGCCTGATATAATTCTGGACGAAATAAAGCTGGCACTGAGGAAAACACATAACAATAAGGCCCTGGAGGACTGCGTAGTTGCCGATGCAGTTAAGATAGGTGGTAACTGTTTACTCAAAAAATAGCAAAATTTTTTAATCTGTCTTTTAACAGCTTTATACCAGACAAGTGGTATAACATCATCGTGACCTTGATTCACAAAAAAAAGGAGATACAGCCGAACTGGAAAACTAACGACCAATAAGCTTTCCTAGTCACCGTTATAAACTCTCTACCAGAATTATTACAACACGATCGGAAAACAAATTAGATTTTTACCAACCAACAGAACAGGCCGGGTTCCGCAGAGGATTTGGAACCAATGACCATCTTCAAGGCATTAAAACTGTGATCGAAAAGTCAATCGAATACAATAGACCGCTTGTCAATTCTTTGTAGCTTCCACAAGGCCTTTGACACCGTTGAGTTAAGTGCAGTCTTAGACTTCTTACAAAAAATGTCGTGTCGCTACACTAAACTAATATACTAAATATATAAAAATGCTACCATGATGGTAAAACTCACGAAAAGACCAACCCCATAAGAATCGGTAGAGGACTATGACAATGTGATACTACGTTACCCAAACTGTTTATCACCGTTCTGGATTACTCCTTCGGGATGTTGGAAGGGAGCGGAAAGGGTTTAAATATAGATGGCTTAAACCTATCTGCGTTTCGCGGATGATATAGCTTTGTTGTCTGACAAGCTACAAGATATCAAGAAAATGATGGAAGACCTTTAAGATATATGTGCTCAGGTCGGACTAAAAATGAATATATCAAAATCGAAATTATTGACGAATCTGGTCCCTAGTGGAAATATTGCTATTGGTGACTGTTAGGTGAAGTTGGTGAATAAGTACACATATCTTGGTCATGAAGTACGAATCTCGAGAGACAATCAAACATGCGAATTAAAAAAAATAATTATGTCTTCTTGAGCTGCATATGGCAGACTTCTGGATGTGTTTAGAAGTAATCTCCCAATTTGTCTAAAACGAAAAGTTTCAATCAGTGCATTTTACCGGTAATGAACTACGGCGCCGAAACTTTAACTTTAACCGTCACAACTGCTAAGAAGCGTAGAATGACACAACGCAAGATGAAAAAATCCATGCTCGGTGTGTCACTTCGTGACTACATTAGAAATGACAACTTATCTACCAGGTGGCTAAGCTCAAGTGGGACTGGCTGGACATGTTGCCCGCATGACAGATGGACGATGGACAAAAAAGCTGCTCGGGTGGAGACCAAGAGCTGACAAGAGAAGCAGGGAAGATCTCCTACGCGATAAACGGACGATATCAAAAAAACGACTAACTGAATGCAGAGCGCTTAAAACAGAGGACAGTGGGCAGAAATGGGGGAGGCCTATATCCAGCAGTGGATGCAAGGGGCTGACTGATGATGATGAATGCTTCCATCTACTGAATCAATTTATCTCCACAAAACTTTTATATATTAACAAGATACATTTTTAGTCCATAAGGCCTATGCAGTAAAGAAGTAGTTTTAAACTAGTAACTTGGAAGTTTTGCCATGGTCCAGTTTTAGTCCTAATATTAAAACAAAAACGTTTTGGGTATAATTGTAAAAAAAATACAAACAAAGATTTAGGCGACAAAATTCAAACGAGTTGTGGCAAATAATCACCGCTGATGAAAAGAGCTGAATCTAAATATATAGTCAATATAATTTAAGTAAATGCAAGGTGGACTGCCCAAAGTAACAGAAAAACAGGGTTATATGACCAAATATTAGATTAAGTTCCATCTTAATTTTTCGCTTTTCTTTTGTTTTTATAGATACAACTATTTGAATAGAATTTAATATTTATCAAGAATATTTATTTATGTTTATATTATTTATTTACATGTATTTACGTCAGACGCTGATGCTTTAAATTTTTGGGAACTTATGACATGTGACAACTTTCAACAAATAATCGGTTTTAGAAGCCGGTTTTGCACAAAAATAAGAGAGTTTACGTCACTTTCTAATACTTGTACGCCTTTTTCATGAATATAACGGTACTTTAGCACGCAGTTTTACTTTTAAAATATAGTTAGAATTCAATTATTTTGGTACTTTATAATATGGCTGCATTACTGGACACTAAAATTCAAGTTTTAAAAAATACTAATAGATACCCAAAAATGCCCCGCAAATTTTCAAAGTACCTCCCGAATTTTCCAGCAGTTATCCGCAACTAATTGCAATACCCCAAAACTAAACTAAAATACTCCTTTCTCTTGATAACTTCTCTCGTCTAGTCAAACCAAATTAATAACGTTTTAAAAATTCTAAAGTGATTTT
The DNA here is from genome assembly GCA_019359885.1 of Listronotus oregonensis. Taxonomy (NCBI): domain Eukaryota; kingdom Metazoa; phylum Arthropoda; class Insecta; order Coleoptera; family Curculionidae; genus Listronotus; species Listronotus oregonensis. The sequence continues at coordinate 2,335 of JAHBCN010010968.1, read as the reverse complement.
TGTTTATTTAACGCCATCTCATCCGTCTCACCGTTTCTCCGATCCCAACCGGCCATCAATTAGCGTAAATGAGAGCCGTAATTTTTATTAGTGCGGAAAGAATAATGTACGTAGGTTTAACTCAAGTAAGAGGTAATATTTACACATTTTAATTTTGTACACATAATATCTATTTTAATTTTATTGTTGATTACACCAATAGTAAGATAAGATCCTTTATACGCTAAAAAATAAAAATATGTTTTTACTTAATGGTACTTCGAAATACACTTTGTGAAAGTTAGTAAAATATCATTAAAAAATAAAAGCTGACAATTAAAAAAAAAGATTTACCAAAAAATAATATTTTTAACGTTTATTTAAATTAAATTTCAAATAACATTTGAAATAATTTTTTTAGCTTGGATTTGTAAAAGTTTAGCTCTTTTATAGTACTAAAAAAACATGATAAAGCCGTTTAAAGTTATTCTTTAGTATTTTAAATTGCTTCAGTAAATTCTTGACGTATTTCGGAAGAATTTGCAAGTAGGACCCCAAAGGTAGGCCCCAAAAAAATCTAAACCATATCAGGCCTCTATTCTTAAGTTTGGGGAGTAAAAAATTTGGGGAAGAAAGTTGCAAAAAATAAGTATGTTTAGGAAATACTGTATTCCTAAAAACAAATGATCACTTTAAGAACAAATTACTCTTTTTGGTCAGACCAAGAGAAATTGAAATAGATAGCAAAAAATAGGTCTATACAGGGGGCCCAGATTCGAGTACATGGGGATCGGAAAACCCTAAGAGATACGAAGTCGGTTAAATTATGGCAAAATTTTCGCATTTAGGTGCCTAACAACATGCCGATTGGAAAGTTTAAATTCCGAGTACTTCGGAGATATCCGGAAAAAATCAAAAAAATTTGCCGATTTTGTTTTTTTTTTTTCGACGTTATTTAAAGAGATATGGAAAAAAAAAAGACACTTTCTCGGCTACTTCTTAGCTCACAGAACAGCGTTGAGATATTTTCCTCGACGTTTCGTTTCGTTAGACCATCATCACTTTATTTTTAAATACGGACCTGGGTTTTTTTTAATTTTTTTTGAACCTCTTATTATCCCAATTTATACCTGGCCCCCGTATATATAAGGGGGCCAAGATTGAGTGCATGCATGGATTTGAAAAACCCTAAGGAAAAGTCCTTAAAATCAAAAGGCGCTTTTTCCAAAATGCCGATTAGAAAGTTGTAAAACCAAAATTGGGATATCCAAAAACCGAAATTTGTGATTTCGTTTTTTTTATGGCGTTTTTAAAGAGATAAAAAAACAAAAACACTTCTCATAATTCTTAAGTTACAAAAAGGGAGAGATTTTCCGACGACGTTTCTTTTTTAAACCATCATCAACTTTTTTTTAAAGAAAATCAATTGTTTATTATTTTTTGAAGCATTATAATCCCAATTACAATGATGTATAACACTTAATATTTTTCTGTTAAAAAACATATTTTCCATAAGAGACAATGAGTAAGACAAGGAACCACATAACTTCTTATAGGGGCGTTCCATATTTTTAATAAATATTAAGTGTTATAATTTTTAATTGGGATAATAAAAGGTTTAAAGAATAAAATAAAAAAATTAGGTCCGTATTTAAAAAAAAAAAGTTGATGGTCTAACAAAAAAAAACCCTCGGAAATCTCAACGTTTTTTAGATTTTAAGTAGCCATGAGAAAGTGTCTTTTTTTTTATCTCTTTAAATAACGTCAGAAAAATAAAAAACGAAATCGGAAATTTCGGTTTTTTGGGTATCTCCGGATACTCGAAAAATTTGACAACTTTCTAATCGGCAGGAAAGGCCTAAATCAACTGCCATAATTTACCGACTTCGTACTTCTTACGGTTAGATCCCATGCGATAAATCTTAACTTTTTTAAACCCATAAATTAAAGTATTTGCCATTAATAAATTGTTTTCCCCCCTTTTTTTCCCCTTTTGGGGGGGAAAGGGGGTCTAAAATACCTTTTAGCTGACGTCTCCCCCATTATTTTTTGCGTAATTATAGAAACATAATTACCAACTGCCATTTTACAATTTTAAAAATGAAAATTTTCATATAAACTTTAACCCCAAGAAGTGTAATTTTAAAATTGTTACAACAGATAATTTTACTCGTAGTAAAAAGCCTAAATACCTATTTTTATACTTCTAGGTTCAGAAATAGATAAGAACTTATATCCCCCATCCTAACCCTTTTAGAGGATGAGCCTAAAATATATTTTTTGCGGGGGTCTCCTACTCATAATCTACCCTTGTGCCAAATTTCATTTTTAGATTATATATATATATATATATATA
>JAHBCN010010967.1:7500-30166 GCA_019359885.1 Listronotus oregonensis | reverse complement strand
CATAAAAGTGACGCCAGAAGAGGTGTTTTTTCTTGTGCACTCTCTCAACATGAAACACTGCGGACACGAAAATGGATCAGAATGCAAAAATTTTTGGGAACAGCGAAAGGAAAAAAATTTTCCCAGAAATGGTACATATTTAAAACCCAAAATTATGAAAAAAAGGATGATACAAAATCTTAGCCCCTTTATAATTATTTTCCCTTTAAAAAAAGATAAAAACAAATTTAAAAAGATTTTTTGTTTTTGTAGGCATATTTATTACAATCATTTTTTTAAATTTTTAAATGGTTTTCTTTTAAAATACAAAAAGATCGAAACTTAATTTGGAGGAAAAATTACATGCCAAAAAACCCCTATATAAAAATCGGGGTTTTTGTAATTTTGACTTATATAATATACAAAAACCCTCAAATGTTTTTTTTAGCCCGATTTCTAAGGGCTAGTGGGGGAAATAAAGGGGGACCCATTATTATGGACAGGTGGTGGATCATGCTTGAAATACCCTTTTAGTCGTTATTTTATAATCATTTAGTAAACATCTGTTGATTTTTCGATTAGATAGATTCTGAAGAAAAATGTCGACGAAAATTTTGTTAATAAAGTTGATAAATTCTGATATTTGTGGGTTCGGGGCCCCAAACCGATATTTCATGGGTTATGAATGTTTTTTTGGATGTAAAGTTGGGACAAGATAAGCCCTGGGCCCCAAAAAGCAGTTCGTGTTCGAGAACAGAGGGGATGGGGTACGCAAAAATCTATGCCATTTGCAGTTCCAAGGGTTTTGGGAGGGAACCTCAATCACGTAGATGATTGTTATTTTTGAGAATATCAAAGGAATTACTAGAAAAACTGCGGCATTCGCCCCCTGTTCCGTCTGCAATGCACCAGCCCCCCATGAAACATTCCCCTTTCCCCCAACCCCCTAATTACACGTTTGAGGGGAATGACTTCGAAATTGCCGAAGGGACCCCAAAAATCCCTAGTTCCTTGATTTGCCCGATACATCATTTAATACCAATAAGAATGACCCTTTTTTCGGACTTGGGCCCCCCGAAAAAAAACGGAACTTTCGGGTCCCGCCTGCAGCAGTGGAACCCCTTGAAAAAGGGGGTTAAGGGGTCCATCTGAAAAAGGGGAAACACTCCCAAATTTTTTTTAGGGAGGATTTAGTATTTTTTTCCCTGATATTCCGGCCAATGGTCGAATGAATTAATATACGCCCGATAAATGGACACTATTCATAGATTCGTCTAAAAAAAGTCTAAAAAAGTTTTACTTTTTAATGGAAATGAACATCCATCCGTTCCAAATCATTCGGTAAATATGAAAGAAAATATGACAATCGAAGAAAACCGATTTTAAAGTAGAAGATTCAAATGGAAATATTTCAGATTTGAAAATGGTAGCTTTTTGAGAGGACGAGTCGGGGACACAAAATACTGCCTTTTTTGTGAGTGGGGCAGCCGTGCAAGAGACAAACATTATAAAAAAAGGTTTGGGCCCCTACGTGAAAAAAAAGTTGGTTAAAAATTTTTTCCCAGAACCGTTAGTTAGAAAGAAAAAATATTTTTCCCCTTCCCTAAAGTTAGGATTGATCAAAAATTTTGTAAAAGACTTGGGGAAAAACGGAAATGCTTTTAACTATTTAAAAAGAAATTTCCCGTTAAAAGGAAACCAAAATTAAAAAGGAATTTTTTTGGGCCAAATTGGCAACTTTTAAAGATGCCAACTTCAGGGCATTTTGGACCATGAAAGAGGGGGTGGGAAAGCATTTAAAAGTTTGCAAAAAAAATTTTTGGGAAAAACCCAACAGAAAATTATCGTGAATCGTGGAAGAACGTCAGGCCTATCATATTTTAAAAAACAACATGTCCCTAAAACTTCACTTTCTATTCCCTTTGGGCTTTTTTCCTGAAAATTAACAATGGCGAAGGGGGAAGTTTTCCCCAAGACACGCACGATAGAAAAAATATACGGGAAATAGGAAATTTACCAATTTTCTCCCCAAAACGAAATCCAGCTTTTTTAAAAAGGAAGAGTTAAAGGAAATGAATTTTAAAAAAAAAATAAAAAAAAAGTTTATACTGAACATAAATTAACTGTTACTAAAATGTATCATCCTTTTTTTTTTTAAATTAATAAATCAGTATTAAAGTAAGTTTTATTGAATTTTGCTTAATATAAAAACTTTGGCCCCCTCATTATTGAAGGCTGATATCAAAAATCTGAAGCCAGATCGGATTCAGCAGGCCAAAATATAAAAAATCCACCCCCAATCATTCCGGGGAGGCAAAAAAGTTTTAGAATGTTGGTCAGTGTTACCTAGGCACCACGACAGATGGCCTGTTAGTTCGCATGATGGGGCCCTGTGATGCCCAAAATCTTAAAAATGGAAAACCGGGGTTTTTTAAAATATTATATAAAATTTTTATTTCGTTCAATAAGGTCATTTGTTAATTTTTTTAAAAATACTTTTTTTTTGGGGAAGTTTTTTTAAAAAAAATTATTTTGCTTTTTGTTATATTTTTTCACCCGTAAAAGTCTTGTTAGTAAATTGGCAACGATCCACGTGCTAAAAACTAATTTAAAATTTAAAGGTTTTTAAAAGGGGAAAGGGAATGAAGTTTTTTTCCCATTGGTATTAAACCGTTTCATTTTTTCAACTCACATATGGTAAAAATTTTGTAAAAAGAATAATTTTTTTGTTGGTTTCGCTAACAGGAATCTTTTTTTTTTATTTTTAGATTTCCTGATGATAAAAAAAATTTTTTCCGGGGAAAAGCTCAATTTTTCAAAAAATTAATTACAAAGGGCCCTTTTTAAATTGAGGGGAATTTCCACTTTTTCCGGTTTCAGATTTTTTCTTTAACTAGTCAGCCCGGGGTTGCTCGACTTCTTCTGATTTTGGTGTAGAGTTGCTTCAATGTTCAAAAATGTTCTCTTTGGGGGTTTTTGGGGTGATTGCGTATTAAAAAACCCGGGTTTTTTTTTCATCCTCGGAGAGTTGGTAGCGGAAAAAAGTTATGCCCCTTTTTTCGATGTCTTTGGGGTTTCCCTTTGTGGACCCCCCTTTTTTTTGGGGGGAGGGAAATTTTTTTTTTGTTTCAGTTTTCTGGTTTGTGTGGTTTCCCCTTCCCCTGATGATGTTTTGTCCCGGGGAATTGGGGCCCAATTTTGTATGTAGTTTGTAGAGATTTTTTTCCCCTTTCGTTTGTTGTCTTCGTTTTTTGGGGTCTGTTCTCGCGGGGGTTTTCCCCCCTTTTTCGTTTTTTAATTTTTTTTTGGTTTTTTTAGGGCGAAAATTTTTCGGTGGGGTTGTTGTTATTTTGACATTCAAAAAAGGGGGAAAGGGCCCTAGAGTTGATTTTGGCCCCAAAGTTTCGAAGGTCTGGTTGTTTTAAAATCCTCCCGTAGAGGTGTTCAATTTTTAAAGAGGTTTTCACGGATGGTTGAATGTACATTTGTTTTTTGGTTTACAATCCGTTTGTCATAGAGGGGGTTTTTACGACTTTCCCCCCAACATCTCATTGGGGACAAGTGATGCTTCCTGGGGGCTGCTCGATTGGGGAAAGAGTGTTTGGCCTTTTAGATGTCCTTTTATAGGTTGGCGGGGTTTTCCTTGGGGTTTCCCGGGTTTATTGGTTTTTTATGCTTGGGTTTGTTTACTTTTGGGGTTTGGGAGTTGGTTTGTTGTCTTTGGCCTGTTTTTTTTTTAAAGAAAAAATTTTCCCTATGGTGGGGGTTTTTTGGGGATCGTCTCTTTTTGTTCAGGTTGTTTGTTTTTTTTTTCCCCAAATGCTTTTAATAAGTCGTGTTTTTTTGGGTTTTTATTGCAGCGATTTGTTTTGTGTCTTGAAAGTTAATGGCGTGTCCAGTTTTTGGTGGTGTTGGAACAAAGTTGATGTTTTTGGGGTTTGTTCTTTACGCTATTCTTGTGTTTTTGGGCCCCTTGGTAAATTCCCCTTCGTTTCCCCGCCCGATGTTTTCCCCGTCGGTTTGCAGGGTATGCTGTACACTTTGGTTTTGGGTATTTTTTTTTTTGGGTTCCCAAAATTATTTTGGGGGATTGTTGTTTATTTTGTAGTTTGTGCATATGTCATGTTTTTCTTCCCAATTACTTGTTACCCTTTTTGATGTACAAAAACGTTGTTTTGGTTTGATATGTCTTCCTTGCCCCTTTCCCCGTTGTTTTAAAATTCTTTTTTAAAGTTTTAAAAGTTTTTTTCCTTTGTAGTTGTTTTGTCTTAGGGTTGGGGAAAATTTTTTTAAAAAGTTTTTTTTGCCGGGGGGGGGTTGGGGAGATTTAAGATTTGGGATGGGGGTTTTTGGCGACTGACTAAAACCCGTGATGGATGAGGGGGGAATGGCACCAGATATTTGTTCGTGGGGGGGTTTTCCCCGTACACTTTTAATCAACGTAAGATCTTTCTTTTCGGGAAAAAAGGAAATTTTAAAATTCCGTTTTTCCCCCAAAAGGGGGGAGGGGGATGTTGTTCTTTTCCTTTGGAAGTGGTCCAGTTTTTTTTTTCCCCCGGTTCCCAAAATGTGAAAAAGGTCACGACGAAAGCTTTCCGGGTGGGTTTTGTGTGGTTTTTCCCCCTAATTTGGGGTTAAAATATTTATGTTAAGTTGGCAATGACTTGATAGTGGGGGAAACCCATAGGTGCGCCATCTATTTGCCGATAGTATTTACGTAGGAAAAATATGTGTTTTTAAGACAATGTTCTGATAGTTCGATGATATGATGTGGAAAATCTTCATTCATGGCAATCTGGTCTAAGGCCTCGTCGACAGGTATGCTGGGATAAAGAGATTTGATATCCAGACTGGCAAGGATGTCATTTTCTTGTAGTTCTATTTCCTGTATTATGGTAACTAGGTGGTCCGAGTTCTTTAAAAAAGAATCTGCAGCTTCGCTCGATGGTTGCATGATTTGAGCCAGGTATTTTTCAAGTTGTTGGGTGGGTGAGTCAACTGCACTTACTATGGGTCTAATCGGTGCTCCTTCTTTATGTACTTTTGGTAGTCCATAGAGTTTGGGGCATCTGCTGGATTTTTCTCGTGGAATAATGCGTTTTTCTATTTCACTGCCAAGGTTTGCCTTCTTGATTTTTTCTTTTGTTGTTTTTTCTAGATATGTTGTTGGGTCCCTGGCAACTTGTTTGTATGTGTTGTCCTGAAGGATTTCTGTCATCTTGTTTTTGTAGTCTTCGGTATTCATAACAACTGTTATGTTTCCTTTATCCGCTGAAGTATGGTGATGGCCGGGTTGTTTTTGAGGTTGTTCAGGGCTTCGATTTCTGATCTTTTCATATTGGGTGTTGGTGGTTTGCTGGTTCTGAGAACACGGGCCTACCTCTTGTCTTATTATTTCGCTTCTTTTTTGATTTTTGGTGTAGAGTTGTTTCAATGTTCGAAATAATGTTCTCATTTGGTATGTTTTTTGAAGTGATTGCGTATTTAAAAACCCTTACTAAGGATTTGATTTTCATCCTCGGAGAGTTGGTAGCTTGAAATGTTATGCACTACCTTATCGATGTCTATTGGTTCCGTTTGTGGATCCCTTTTGTGTTGTAGCTGAGCGAATTTCTTCTTTTGCTTCTCAGTTTTCTGGTTTGTGTCGGTTTCCCTTCTCCATGATGATGTTTTGTCCCAGGTGAAGTTGCGTACTTAATTGTGTATGTAGCTCGTAGACGATTTTCTCCGTTTCTGCTAGTTGTCTTCGTTTTTCTCTGATCTGTTCTCGCAGGAGGGCTTCGCTGGTTTTTCTTAAGATTGAATCCGTCTTTTTGGTTTTCAGGTGATACGACAATTTTGTGCAGGTAGGCAGTATGTTGTTATCTCGACATCTCATTAGAAAGGTAATATCGCAACGTAGAGTTGATACTTTGGACCTTAAAGTTTCGAAGCGTCTGGTTGTTTTGAAAGTCTCCTCCCCGTAGAGGTGTTCAATGTTGTAACGTAGGTTTTCACGGATGGTTGAATGTACATTTGTATTTTTCCGGTTTACAATCCGTTTGTCAGTAGATGGGTTTTCACGACGTTTCGCCAACATCTCAGTTGGCATTTTCAAGTGATGCTTCCTGGGTGGCTGCTCGACTTGGAATGAGTGCTTTGGTCCTTCAGATGTCCTTTTATACGGTTGCGCAGGTTGTACCTTGGTTCCGGTTCATTGGTTTCTATGCTTCGTTGGGTTTGTTGACTTGTTGCCGGGTGTAGTTGGTTTGTTGTCTTTGGCCTGTTTTTGTTTTTAAGTAAAATTTTCCATATGGTCGGGATGTTTTGTGCATCGTCTCTCTTGTTCAGGTTATTTGTGTTTTCTATTTCAAGTGCTTCTCTAATAAGTCATGTTCTATGGTGTTTTATTGCAGCGATTTGTTTTGTGTCTTGAAAGTTAATGGCGTGTCCAGTCTCTTGGTGGTGTTGAAACAAAAACAGGCCAAAGACAACAAACCAACTACACCCGGCAACAAGTCAACAAACCCAACGAAGCATAGAAACCAATGAACCGGAACCAAGGTACAACCTGCGCAACCGTATAAAAGGACATCTGAAGGACCAAAGCACTCATTCCAAGTCGAGCAGCCACCCAGGAAGCATCACTTGAAAATGCCAACTGAGATGTTGGCGAAACGTCGCGAAAACCCATCTACTGACAAACGGATTGTAAACCGTAAAAATAGAAATGTATATATATATATATATATATATATATATATATATATATATATATATAATATATATATATATATATATATATATATATATATATATATATATATATATATATATATATATATATATATATATATATATATATATATATATATATATATATATATATATATATATATATATATATATATATATATATATATATATATATATATATATATATATATATATATATATATATATATATATATATATATATATATATATATATATATATATATATATATATTTTATATATATTAAATATATAATATTACCCTTAATCACAGATTTAACTAAACCAGATGTGAAAGCCGGGTCGCTCGATTGAAGTTTTTGACTCGAGCAACACAAAAGGCATCGCTTTAGCCAGAGGCATTCTTTTAACGGGAAAGCGGCTACTGCACTACTGAAAATCAGACTTTTTTTTTTTAAGGGACAGGAACGTATTGCACGAATCTGTCAAAATTAAAGGTATGCAAATTAAAAATTTGACTATTTTAAGCTTCAGTATTGGAATATGTACTTGGGTTTAATATTAAAATACAGGGTGTCCGAAAAGTCTGGACTGGGTCAAATATCTCGAGAACGAAAGGTTGATTTCCAAGATTGCAACTGAACTTTGTTTTTGACACAATCTTTCATCTAATTCTGATGTCAAAAACCACCCCTACTCCTCTAAGGGTGAACGTAGGATGGTTTTATAATTTTAAATAGAAACCCCTATTTTTTTTATTTTCGGATTCCTCAAAAATTCTGTGTTTGGCCCCCAATTTTCACCCCAACCACGCACCCTTCACAGGGATGAAAAAAACGAAAAAAAGTTAAAAATAAAACTAAAACTGAACAGTTTAAATATTTAATTAAATCCGCAATAAAAATAAACATGTACAAAAACATGTTACCCAATCTCAAATTTCACCCCAACCCTCGCCACTCCTCCACAGGGATAACAAAAAATTATTTAAACAAAAATGAAACTGAACATTCTAAATTTTAATTAAATCCATAATTAAAATAACATGTCAGAAAAATAGGGATCCGATCTAAAATTTTACCCTTCAAACCTTGCCACCCTTTCATGGGGGATGACAAAAAATTAAGAAAATAATATTGCAATAAAAAATGTTTTTTTTTATTACGGATTTAATTAAAATTTAGAAGGTTCAGTTTCAATTTTGTTTTATTAATTTGTTCCATCTCTGAGGAGGGGTGGCGGGGGTTGGGGTTAAATTGAGGTGGATTTAATTAAATATTTAAACTGTTCAGTTTTAGTTTTTTTTTTAACTTTTTTTTCGTTTTTCACCCCCTGTGAAGGGGCGGTTGAGGGAGAAAATTGGGGCCGGACACAGAATTTTTGAGCAATCCAAAAATGCAAAATAGGGGTTCTATTTAAATTATAAAACCACCTTTACGTTCACCCCTTAAAGGGGCGGGTGGTTTTGACATAAGAATTAGATAGACAATTGTGTAAAAAACAAAGCTTAGTTGCAATCTTGGAAATCCAACCTTTCGTTCCCGAGATATTTGACCCAGTCCGATTTTTCGGGCAACTGTATATTTTTTCTTCAAGCGCCCAAATAATAACTAGGCACAGCAGGAATTTTTTTATTTACACTAGAATATCTCCAATAAATCATATAATAGTAGAAATACCAATATTGTAATATTCAAATCTTAAATGCGTATTATGATAGAAAATCAATGTTGAAATATTCAAATTCTCAATTAATCACCCTTACAATATTCATAATTATTTTTTTTTAAAGTTCTGACAATTTTAAGCGCATTATAATTTGAAAGTGTGATTATTATAGCAGCACGAAGCCAAGCTTCACGTCTAAAAAATGTCTATTGTAATTTTTGAATCTGAATAAATAAATCGAACTTACCTTATAGAGTCACTTGGAAGCGAAAAAAAAGTTATTTCTTTATTATTAGATGTACAGCATCTACATATGCACTTATAACCTGTCATGTTATAAAAGTCGATAATAATAAATATATTAAAACTGACTTTTACGCCCGCACTAACCTCGTTTCACAGTAACTAGTAAACTAAACAGTTCAATGCACGCGAGAATGGTTTCGTACTAAATGATCCGCCGTTGAGCGGACCATTATAGTGGGGGACGCTGACCGTGCCGCCACCACAGATTTAACTAAAACCAAATGTAAAAGCCGGGTCGGCTCGATTGAAGTTTTTGACTCGAGCAACACACAAAGGCATCGCTATAGCCGGAGGCATTCTTTTAACGGGCAGCGGCTACCGCACTACTGAAAATCAGACTTTTATTTTAAGGACAGGAACGTATTGCAGAATCTGTCAAATGTAGGTATGCAAATTAATAATGACTATTTTTAAGCTTCAGTATTGGAATATGTACTTGGGTTTAATATTAAAATACAGGGTGTCCGAAAAGTCTGGACTGGGTCAAATATCTCGGAACGAAAGGTTGAATTTCCAAGATTGCAACTGAACTTTGTTTTTGACACAATCGTCTATCTAATTCTGATGTCAAAAACACTCTACTTCTTTAAGGGTGAACGTAAGGTGGGTTTTATAATTTTAAATAGAAACCCCTATTTTTTTGCATTTTCGATTCCTCAAAAAATTCTGTGTTTGGCCCCCAATTTTCACCCCAACCCACGCCACCCCTTCACAGGGGATGAAAAAAACGAAAAAGTTTAAAAATAAAACTAAAAACTGAACAGTTTAAATATTTAATTAAATCCAGTAAAAATAAACATGTACAAAAACATGTTACCCAACTCAATTACCCAACCCTAGTACCCCTCCACAGGGGATAACAAAAAATTATTTAAATAAAAATGAAATGAACATTCTAAATTCTTAATTAAATCCATAATTAAAATAAACAGGTCAGAAAATATGTGACCTCGATCTAAATTTTACCCTTCAAACCTTTCTTTGGGGATGACAAAATTAAGAAAATAATATTGCAATAAAAAAATGTTTATTTTTATTACGAATTTAATTAAGAATTTAGAAGGTTCAGTTTCAATTTTGTTTATTAATTTGTTTCATCCCCTGAGGGGGTGGCGAGGGTTATTGAATTTTGAGGAAGGGTTACATGTCTATTTTCATTGCGGATTTAATTAAATATTTAAACTGTTCAGTTTAAGTTTTATTTTTAACTTTTTTCGTTTTTCATCCCTGTGAAGTGTGGCAGGTTAGGGGTAAAATGGGGGTGACAAGAATTTTTGAGGATCCGAAATGCAAGAAAATAGGGGTTCTATTTAAAATTATAAAACCACCCTTACGTTCACCCCTTAAGAGGGCGGGGTGGTTTTGACATAAGAATTAGATAGACAATTGTGTCAAAAACAAAGTTTAGTGCAATCTTGAAATCCAACCTTCGTTCTCGATATTTGACCCAGTCCAGACTTTAGGACACCTGTATATTTTCTTCAAGCGTCCAAATAATAACTTAGGCACAGCAGAATTTTTTATTTACACTAGAATATCTCCAATAAATCATATAATGTAGAAATACCAATATTGTAATATTCTAAATCTTACACGCGTATTATGATAGAAATACCAATGTTGAAATATTCAAATTCTCAATTAATCACCCTTACAATATTCATAATTAATTTTTTTAAAAGTTCTGACAATTTTAAGCGATTATAATTTGAAAGTGTGATTATTATAGCAACGCGAAGTAAGCTTCAGTCTAAAAAATGTCTATTGTGATTTTTGAATCTGAATAAATAAATCGAACTTACCTTATATGTAGAGTCACTTGGAAGCGAAAAAAAAGTTATTTCTTTATTATTAGATGTACAGCATCTACATATGCACTTATAACCTGTCATGTTATAAAAGTCGAAAATAATAAATATATTAAAACTGACTTTTACGCCCGCACTAGCCTCGTTTCACAGTAACTAGTAAACTAAACAGTTCAACGCACGCGAGAAACGGCTCCCGTACTAAATGATCCGCCGTTGAGCGGACCATTATAGTGGGGGACGCTGACCGTGCCGCCACGCTATGTTTCGTATCTGGTCTTTTTTATCTGGGCCTTAATGGAGCTAAGAATATTTTTAACCTTATTATATTTTATAATGTAATTGCATTTTTAAAAGGTATTTGTCAAATTTTATAGTTTTATCAAATAATTATGCAACAAACATGAAGTTGACGCTAAGCCAAGAAAAATATAAATCAAGTTAAAATTTAGAAGTGGACTAAATTTTAATCAAAGGTAATAGAAATAGTATAAAATACTTAAAAATTGTATCATAGCGGGGTAGGTAATTTATTATTCTACAAAAAAATTGAGAGAAGGCCATGACTTGGCTTTTAAGCATAACTTTCGATTCTATAATACTTTGACTTTTACTAAGACTATCCGGTCATAATATAGCCGGAAAACATGCGCAACTTTTATATAAACTAAGACTTTTGGACAAATAAAAAATAGTTTCTCATTTGTTGCACACTTAATGGACATCACTGTATATATACAAATTCTTTGTAATGTAAAGAAGTAAAGAAATATTATTTAAAAATAACCTTTTTAGAAAGAAAATCGTATAAGAAAGCAACGGAAACCTAAAAAGCCCGCAAATTTGGTGTGCCGCGGGTATGCTCTTTTATAAAGACTAGATTTGGAAACAGGTGTACATCCGAGCCTCACGCGTTTGTATTTTTTTGCATCTTTTATTTTAACACAACCTTGCTCAACTTTAACTTTTAAAATTGTTTTTTTTATTGCCCAAGAAAAAAAAATATGGTATTAAATTTCTATATACCAACATTTTTTTTAGTTTGTTTTATTTGGGATACTCGCCTTACTACTTTTTGGAAAATGGGACCCCATTCGGTCCGGGTTCCGGGCTATACGGGCTGACCCTGTTCAGCCCCATTGACCCCTATGAACTTGTAGATCGCCTGCAACAAAAAAGAAGAAAACCCCAAAAAAAAACAAAAAGTCACAAATACTAGTCTACGTTTCGGTGGCAAGTCGGCCACCATTGTCAAGACAGAAACTAAAATTAAAAAATTAAACTAAATTTTAAGAAATTTTTGGTCTTAAATCTTAGGAAATTCTGATTACTTTTTAATGACGTTTTGTCATAAATGACACTAGGTTATTTGAGTGGTGTATGTATAGTATTCAAATAGACCAGAAAGGTGGGTGGTATGGTGTGTTAATTGATTTTAAGTTTACCTGAATTTACTTCAGCATCAACCATGTAATATTTAAATTAACAGATATTGGTGCTACACATATGTCTTTATCTAATAAAATAGATGCACTTTCCTTTATTTTACGTTTTTTTGAACAAGTTTCCTTTGCTAAAATGCTAGAAGCATTTCAGGTTATTGTGTGGTTATTATTAAATGCGTGTTGACAGATTTTTGAATTGTCGAATTCTGTGTTTCTAATATATGTTCTATGTTCTCTTATGCGTTTGGCTAATGGTCTGAAAGTTTCACCTAGATAAAATTTATTACATTTACAGGGATCTTATAAATGACATTTTTTGTGTTTTCATTTAATTTGTATTGTTTTGTTTTTGTTACTTGGGATCTAATGGTATTTTGTGTTTTATAGATAGTGCGAATATTAAATTTATTACCTATTCGTTGAATTTTATTTGATAAGCTAGAAATATATGGTAAAAATTGATTTGTAATAGGTCTATTTTGATTTTGTCTTAAATTTGGTTGTTCAAATTTTAGAAAGCATTTGTTTATAAAATCAAGAGGATAATTATTTTGAACTAAAATATATTTTAAATTTTTTTCATTTTCTTTGTTTTGGTCAAAACAAATTATTTTAATTCTTTCAAAAAGACTTTTTACAACTCCTTTTTTTACCATTATTAGGTGATTGGAGTTAAAATTTAAGTATCTGTTTGTATGTGTAGGTTTTCTGTAAATTTTGGTTTCGAAATTATTTACATCTTTTTTTATTAGAATATCAAGAAAAGGAAGTTGTGAATTTTGTATTTTTTCTAAAGTGAAATGAATAGTGGGTTCTTGTGTATTAAAATATTGTTTAAACAATTTTCGTTATGTTGATAAATAGAAAAAATGTCATCTATATATCTCCACCAAACTAAAGGTTTATAATAATGATTTTAAACAAAAGTGGATTTAAAATTTTCCATAAAAATATTACTTAATAATGGTATTAAAGGTGAACCCATGGCCCTGCCAGAAGTTTGTTTGTAAAAGTCAGTGTTATATTGAAAATATGTTGTTTTTACGCAAAAAGTTAATAATTCAAAAATAGAGTTTATGTTTGGTTTGGTTCTTTCGCCAAGTTGGACATCATTTTCTAATTTATTTCTAACAATATACATATATATATATATATATATATATATATATATATATATATATATATATATATATATATATATATATATATATATATATATATATATATATATATATATATATATATATATATATATATATATATATATATATATATATATATATATTAAGAAGTGACCGGATCTCATATAGGGAAAAAAAATGTCGGAATTTTGTTCGTCTGGACCCTACAAAACGATTCCCCTTTCAGATATTGGATAGCCGAAATGAGCTCGATTAAACGAAGTCAACACGTGTCCTAGTCGCCAAAGTTTGAAAAAATCTAAATTTTTGAAAAGAGCTGACATATGGAGCCATAACTCCAGAATGGTAAATAATAAAAACACCTTAATATCTTAAAAGAAAGCTAATTTTGTTCTTCAAAATTTATATTCTATACATAATTGTTGTTATTTTAAGTCAAACCGAGTTACAACAGCCTTTAGCCCCAAAAAAGTGACCTGGTACCACTAGGAGCATACTTCGTATATTTTGTTGTTATTAAGTGATAAATTTTGCTTTTTTTTGGTATATTTTGAGTTTTAAGTATATATATAAATAAAAAAAACAAGTAATACTTATAAGTCTAATGACATTTTTATTTTTTAAAATATAAAAATCAGGTATATAATACATACAAAACAGACACAGAAAAGATACAGACGTAGTACCTAATGAGTTGATAATTTTACATAGTTATCTAATCTATTCTAGAGCTTTTGTTAAAGTAGTTTTGAAACGTCGGATATAATGCTCGGCATTTACTTACAACTTGCAGGACATATTGCTTTTGTTCTTCATCTTTTGTAAGAAGGTTGTTAAAGTCGGTTATTAATTTTACACCACGCTCAGCCATATCATTAACTACTTTTAATGTTTTGACAATTTTTAATCCTTCTTGGAAGTCATTATTTTGATGCCAGGTGTTTGGATGTTGTCTTAGGAAATCTGTTTTTATATTAAATCGGTCAAAGAAGGTAAACGTTTCTTTGGTAAGTAAATTTACCAATCCTCCATCAACTACCTCTTTTAATTTTTCTTTACTAACTTTTGGATTTACAACCCTAGCGTACTCTGATGGTTCATCTGTGCTACTGAGCAATTTGTTAGCCATTAACAACTTTTCATCGTCTGTAATGGTGGGATCAAAAAACTGTATTATATCAACCACCGAACAAAAATGTAGTAGAATGTTATCTAGTGCTTGTAATTTTTACAATATAGTTGATATTCTGATGATGGTTTAACTAAATAAACCGAAACGTCAATTAAACATTGATTTTTATTTAAAAAATGACCGAAAAACCCCAAAAAACAAGTAATAAAGTTTAATATTGCAAACGGTCAAGAAAACAAAACCAAATAAAAGATAAAATTTGAACAAAAGGTTCTTTATGTTTGAAAATTGAGTTCCAAAATACTTTTTAACAAAGAAAATGTTAAATCCGAGACACATAATGTAAAAACCCGTAAAATTCTCAGAATACTCCCAAAAACGAGCTCCTACTGGTACCTGGTTACGTTTTTTGGGGTCAAAGGCTGTTTAACTCCGTTTGACTTAAAATATCAACAATTATGTATAGAATATAAATTTTAAAGAACAATATTAGCTATCTTTTGAGATATTAAGCGTGTTTTTATTAGTTACCGTTCTTGAGTTATGGCTTATTATGTCAGCTTTTTGGCCAAAAATTGGGATTTTTTGTGTTTTAACGACAGGAACATTTGTAAATAAACTTACCAAGGTGTTATTTGGGTCTATGTCAATGTGTCTTTATTTTTTTTGGAAAATGTTGGGAATTTTTAATGTATGAGTCAGTATTGTTTACTAAAGGATCTAAAATACTAAGTAAAAATTTTGCTAATGGATGTGTAGGTAAGTTTATGCAACTAACTATAAGACGTAATGGTATATCAGGTTTGTGTATTTTTGTTACTCCATAAAAGTGTGGAGTTTTACTGTTATGGGTCGTAAGTGTAAATCTTTCTCTATCTGTAAAGCTGTTTTTATGATCTGCAAGTTCATAGGGGTCAATAGGGCTGGACAGGGTCAGCTCGTATACCCCGAGACCCGCACCGAAGGGGTCCCATTTTTCAAAAAGTAGTAAGGCGAGTATCCCAAATAAAACAAACTAAAACATGAATCCGCCACAAAACTATAGAACATATTTACAATTTTTTAAAAATTATACGCAAAGCAATGCCTATTAAAAAACTTGATATTCGTAAACATTCTATTTTGTTAAATACGAAGTATTTTATTTGATTTTAAAATAATTCCATACTGAACAAATAAAAGAAATTAGACACTTTTTAATTTATGTAGTGAATTGAAAAATTAATTAACAATTTTAACACATCAGTAAATTTTATTCGTAAAAAATTAAATTTCTAAATAAAAAGCTTTTATGTTCAGTAAAAATATGCATTTAAATTAAACTATTTAAATGCCTAATACCTTTGTTTTCAACGAGCTAAATTACAAATTTAATTAAATACTTTACACTGTTTTAATAATACAATCGACAAGGCACCTGGTCTTAATGAAAGGGATTACGAATACATAGAAAACCAATTTTTTAAAGGCTTTGTTACTCAACAATATAGTTATTAACGATATAACAGATTTAACAATAACAGTTATGTATATAACAAGTGCTTTATGAGCTTCATTACAATAACGAGCGTTAAATATTGCCGCGACGAGGACGTGAACTGTGTCGGAGTAATCACACGAGTACTGCAATGAACTGTCCTGTTGGAAGATTCTGGAGCAGACCTATTGACTGTCAAACGCCATGGTGGATGAAGAAGCAACAGCAAGGCTAAAGGTTATATTGATACTTTTAAAAAGAACAAAAAAATGTTACCAAAAAAATTTTGGGTGCGGAGCCTTCAATCTGCTACAGTTCCTGTACCCGGCTGCGGCAGCTAATTCCGATTCCCCAGGCATCAACCCAACAAGTTTTACGATTTAGAATATGTCTAAGGTTGCCTCTGGTGTAAATTTTATTTCAATATTTGTAATAATTAATTTTAAAATATAAGTTGTATTGTATAATAATAACAACAACAAAAAGAATGTGTCTATAAATACTAATTTTGTCAGAATGCGTTATGTAATAAGCATTTACCGCACTAGTGCGGTAATGAACGCGCTATGGTTTATTACCGCACTAACGCGGTAATAAGATATATTATATAACGCAAATATTTTAAAACTAGTTACATAATAATCACTTGTCTTGCAGGTCGTAGATAAAAAATATAACAGTTTTAACGTAACTTTTGAAAATATGTATTTAATTTAGGTCCTTCTCGTTGACATAGTGGTCAGTAAACCTACCGAGCACACGGTTACCCGGGTTTGATTCCTAGGGCCAGAGATATGACTAGATATGTCAATGGCCTTTGCAGCGTGGAAACACCGCTTTTCGGGAGATCAGCAAAGTTAAGCGACGCCGGGCGGAGTTAGTATTTGAATGGATTATGGTAGTCTAAGCATTTGCCGTGAAATGCAATAACTGCGTGTATTGGTGCGACGAAACAGAGATATAAAATGGGTCAAACATTTAAAAACTTACGGTACCTAGTACATAGGCTCTAATAGGGCTTCGTGGGTTGTAATAAAGATAAAAAACCTTTGCCAAACAGTTTTTTTAATCTAATTCAATTTTTTTCTGTAACCTGGACTATTAGAGTTTGTGCATGATAATTTAGGATTTTAAAATAAAAAATAGAACACATTTTTTAAATTAATACAAACTGGGTAGATTAAATTTTAAATTTATTAACAAAGATAAAAAGCGAAGTTATTTTTTCACTTTAAATGTGTATTTAATTTAATAAAACTGACAAGCATAAAAAGGGCACCTGGTTCAAACATTTAAAAACTTACGGTACCTAGTACATAGGCTCCATATAGGACTTTATGGGTTGTTATAAAAATAAAAAACATATGTCAAACAGTTTATTTAAATGTAATCCAATTTTTTTTGTGTAACCTAGACTATTAGATTTTGTGGATGTTGATTTAGGATTTTAAAATAAAAAATAAAATAAATTTTTTAAATTAATACCAACTAGAGAGATTAAATTTTAAATTTGTTATCAAAGATAAAAGGCGAAGTTATTTTTTTAGCTCTAAATGTATACTGCCCTCATAAGAATAAATGCGGTATGTTCACGAGGAGGCAAACTGAGATATTTGCCTTTAAAGTTTTTTGATTGGCCCTTACATATAATAAAATATTCAATTATTTTTTTTTGTCAATTCTTGCAGAACATCTATCTACAATTCTGGAGAAAAAAATATTTCATAAAATTCAATATTATATGACATGTAATTCAAAAAATATTCAGAATTTTTAGAAGATTTTAAACAATTGAAAATATACAGGGTGTTTCATTTAAAAAAAAAACTTTAACCTGTCACGTATTTCCGCAACCCCCCGTATATATAAAAATATATTCTGCAAATACCATATATAATTTTCTACAACTTTTGTATTTAAGATTTTTGTCTAATGCGAAAAACAAAAAAGTTAAAAGGAAGAAGATCCTCTGACATGGTGGGCAAATAAAAAAGACATTTTTCCATTTTTATAATAAATGTGCAGTAATATATTTAGCACCCCCACCAAGTAGTGTGGCTAATGAATGTTATCTTTAGCTGAAAACAAAAATATTGAAAGTGAAAGAAATCGTTTAAGCCCAGAAAGAGTTTGGACGGGCTATAACTGTTTATTTTTCTTAGTTAAGGTTTTTCCATTTTAATTGTTTTTTTTTTGTATTTTTAAAATAAATATATACATACTTTTGTTGTTTTTTTGTTTGATAATTTTGTATTAAGTTCTTATCCTTATCATTTAAAATACCTATTATTAATATTTCACAGGCTTCGAAAAAGTACCGATGTTTACTCGTATTATAAAGTTTTTTTAAAAATCACACACACACCATTTATTATACCGCATTTTTTCCCAAAAATATATGTAGTTTCACTAAGGAAGAATGCGGTATTGGAAGGGTTTTCTAGAAGTGATTCACATTAGATGCTAAAAGTAAAGGCAGCTTGAGCTAAAATTTACTTAAGTATTTATATTCGTTATTCTGTTAATGGGTTTTTAGCCAAAAAAACTAACCTTTAGAAAAAATGTATTAACATAAACTTAAATTGTAATTATTACTCTTTGGAAGATTTCTTACAAAAAAACATTATATTTGTATATAGAAATAAAAATAAATTAAACATGAAAGTAAATTAAAGATAAAGTTTTATTTATCGCACTCTGGGAGGTTTACCCAAAATTGTTTCCGGTTTTCTGGTATAATCGTCGAGGGTTTTGAAACCCTTTTCTTTTTTGTGCTTTGGGCCAATGGTTGCGGGTTCCAGATTCTTTTTCATTTTTTCTTGCATAAAAAAATAGTTTTAAAACCGTCCACAGTCAATGATTTTTGTACTGAAGAAGAATTTTCCTCTGCTTTTTTTTTTGCAAAATATTTGAACCGCGAGAAATTTAAATCATCGTTAATTTTATTTTGAGATCTAAAATCTTTCCATAACTAGAATCATTATGATCATTCTGACGTCGACTTTGTTTTTCGGGAGAGACGCTTTGTCAAATCGAAGTCCCTTGTCTTTTTGACAATAACCGGTGAAAAAGGTCAGCGCCCAAATATGTCGGGTTCGGGACTATGGATCTTAGTGCTTTCTTTGAGTTACCATTCCGACTAAGAATATCAGAAAACCGTTTTTTTTTGGCTGGCACAATATCCATAATTCCATTTCGCAGCGATCAGGTTATCCCAGACAAAGAGGATCTTGAGTTCATGACGAGAAAACTAATAAAATACGATGAGGAATGCTCAAAAACAAAAATACCTGTACATCGGAGAGCATGGAGAGGAACTGCAACTGCAACAAAATGAGAACATAGAAATATGCCCGGGAATATGATATCTGGGAACGAAATTGACAAAAGCGGTCGAACAGAAAAAAGAAACCGAAAGGATCATAAAAGGGGAAAAAAAGTAATAGGATGCAAACTCGATACTTTGGTCCCAGAGTACCCCGGGGAAAAGAAACATCTTATATAAAAATACCATATTTAAAAATAGTGCTGTATGGATGTGAGGTATGGCAACTAAAAAAAAGCCTTAGAACGAAACTTCGCCCTTTGAGATGGATTTTTGAGACGAGCGGCCGGAATCTCAAGGATAGAACGAGTCACAAAATGACCGAGTTAGGGAAATAATGAAAGTCGAGACATCAAAATTATGAGAGGCCACCACCAGGGAAAACAAAAAAGGGAAAGAGTTGGGTTTGGAAAGGCTAGAACGGCTTAGCATGAAATAAAATAAATAATAATATAAATATAAATATATATATATATATATATATATATATATATATATATATATAATAATATATTATAATATTATTTTATTATAATACACATATAATAAATAATACATAAGAAAAGTACAATATCCAGGCAAAAGCCAGCTTCTTTAATGAAATAGCATAAAATTTTATTTATAGCCTTTTATTTTTTAATTACACATTATTTAAAAATTTGAACAAATATATATTTATCAATAATAATATTTCAAGCAATAAACAAACAACCCAATTCAATAAATTAATGGAGCATGTTACAAGCATCCAAAAATTAAATTGCCCAACCAGAGGAAGATTAATTAAAACAGGGGAAATACAGCTAAGATGAACGCGGGCCTGCAGGGGGAGAGCACTTGTTTTATTCAAGCATTTTTTAGTAGAATTCATATTTTGAAACAATTAGAAATTTTTAAATTTTTTAACACCGCCTGTAAATTCATAAGACATCAAGTCGCGTTTTTTCAACACAACCGATTTTTCGAAATTTGGGCATTTTGGGACAGCACTATTTTAATTTAATAAATCTGACAAGTATAAAATAGGGCACTTCAAATAAGTTACGGATTCGTTCTTTTTGATGTGGTCCGATAAAATATATATATATTATATTATAATATATATATATATATATATTAACATATTATTATATATATATATATATATATATATATATATTAATATTTAATTATATATATATAAATATATAAATATATTAAATATATATATATTATTATATAATATAACTAATAAAGAGAAATACTCTTATTTTTAATTATATTAATTAAAAAAAAAGGACCGATTTCAGTACTACTACATTATCAAACTGAAAGCTTTAATGTAGTAGTACTACGAAACTGCAGTCACTGTTTTATAAATTAATTAATATAGTGATAGTAAACAAAGTAAAACTGTGTTCTCATTTATTAGTTAAAAATGAACTTTCACAAAAAATAACGGACACCTTTTTTTTTAATATATATATATATATATATATATATATATATATATATATATATATATATATATATATATATATATATATATATATATATATATATATATATATATATATATATATATATATATATTTTATCGGACCCACATACGAAAAGTAACGAATCCGTAACATTATTTGAAGTGCCCCTATTTTATACTTGTCAGATTTATTAAATTAAATATAGTGCTGTCCCAAGAATGAACGCCGTATGTTCAAAAATTTCGAAAATCGAGTTATTGTTGACAAACACTTTCTTTTGCTTTGACTTAGATGTCTGCCACATATGAATGCTATTTCTTAACTTGAAGTGTTAAAAACTATTTACAAAAAATATGCCGTATGTTTCTAATATCAATTCGTACTAAATATGAATGCGGTATCCAGGCTCTAAAAACAATGAATGCGGTAAAAACACTGCCCGCCTGCAAACTTACCGCGTTCATCTTAAGAACATGTATTATCCCGCGTTAATCGTTGGTATTGGCTATATGCGATGTCACTTTTCTGCAAGGTTAGACGGGCCGTTTTAGTTTAAGCATATTAGATGCATGTGTAACATGCTCCATAATTTATTGTAATTGGGTTGTTTGTTTATTGCTGTGAAATAGTTATTATTGTTAAATAGTATATTTGTTCGGTAAGTAGTTTTTAATGTCATATAAAAAATGTAAATAATAAAAGACGCAATAAGGAAGACATAATAAGTACATTTTATGCCTTCTTATTAAGCCCAAAGATGCTAGTCATATCAACTTTTGCCTGGATAATTGTATATATCTTTATATATATATATATATATATATATATATATATATATATATATATATATATATATATAATATATATATATATATATATATATATATATATATCCGGTGCTATAGCGTTCTACGCCTTCCGGTTCCCAGTTTCCAGCCTCTTCTATCCTCCCAGTCACCTGGCTGCAGATCGCGTTCTGACATGGCTTTTTGTATACCCCCCATCCATGTCGTATTTGGCCTTCCTCTTTTTTGTCTTTCTGGTGGTACCCATCTCAGTAATTTTTTGGGAGTCTTTGGTTGCTCATTCTCTCTATATGTCCATACCATACAAGTTGCCTCCTTTGGATTTCCTCTATAATTGATGTCTCGACTTTCATTATTTCCCTAACTCGGTCATTTGTGACTCGTTCTATCCTTGAGATTCCGGCCGCTCGTCTCCAAAAATCCATCTCAAAGGCGAGAAGTTTACGTTCTAAGGCTTTTGTTAGTTGCCATACCTCACATCCATACAGCACTATACTTTTAAATATGGTATTATATATAAGATGTTTCTTTTCCCGGGATATGCTCTGGGACCAAAGTATCGAGTTTAAGCATCCTATTACTTTTTTCCCCTTCATGATCCTTTCGGTTATCTTTTTCTCTGTTCGACCGCTTTTGTCAATTTTCGTTCCCAGATATACATATTCAGGGCATATTTCTATGTTCTCATTTTGTTGCAGTTGCAGTTCCTCTCCATGCTCTCCGATGTACAGGTATTTTGTTTTTGAGCGATTTACTCATCGTATGTTGCTATTAGTTTTCTCGTCATGAACTCAAGATCCTCTTTGTCATGGGATATAATTACCTGATCGTCTGCGAAATGGAGAGTATATGGATAATTGTGCCAGCCAAAATAAAAACTGGTGTTTTCTGATATTCTTAGTCGGAATGGTCAACTCAAATGAAATTGCAGCTCAAGATCTCATAGTAAACTACTTCGAACCCGGCCATACTTTCATGGCTGCTGACAGCTTTCATCACCAGGTTGAGTTGTCACTAAAAAGACAAGGAAAGACTTACGATTTTGACGATTTTGTTAAAGCTGTCTCGTCCAGAAAAACTAAAGTCGACGTCAAGAGTATGACTCATAATGACTTCTAGTTATGGAAAGATTTTAGATCTCAAAAGAAAATTAACGATGATTTAAATTTCTCGCGGTTGTCAAATATTGTGCAAATAAAAGCTAGCAGAAGGAAATTCATTCTTCAGTACAAAACATCATTGACTGATAAGGACGGTTTTAAAAACTTATATTTTCTATGCAAGAAAACAATGAAAAAATCTGGAACTTTGCTGGCACCAGTTCCTTCTCGTTCCAAGCCATATGGTTTCCCAAAGCACAAAAAAGAAAAGTTACTTAAGGCCCTCGACGGTATTATACCAGA
>JAHBCN010010967.1:0-2500 GCA_019359885.1 Listronotus oregonensis | reverse complement strand
AATAAATTTATTTACAAATAAATAAAAGTAGGCCGATTTTTTCGAAAATTGGTATTAGAGACTACCTTTAAATCTTAAACAACTTTTCCTAGTAACTTATTTCCATATCTTCTCAAATAAATGTACTTAACTCTTGTACCATTTTAAGTTTTTTTTATTTTCTGAACACCGCGTATAAAATATGTTAAATGTTTCTATCCCAATCTTACTCTTATATATGGGGATGCAGTCTTTTTTGAATTATTGAAAAAGGATTGGTGGCCTGGATTTAGTAATGAAACCCTTTTCTGTTTTGTCAAGCTTTCGAGAGTTTATTATTTTCTCCCTTCCTCAGGACTAACTAAAAGTAAAGTTTTTTACAATTAGAAAAACTAACCTAAAAACTTTAAAAGATTTGACTAGATTCTTAACATATATATATATATATATATATATATATATATATATATATATATATATATATATATATATATATTAAATCAATACATATATAAATATATGTATTGATTAAAATTATATTTTTTATTTAATGAATTTCCATTATAATTAAACGATTAGTCAAAGAGAACCTTTTAGTCCGGCTCTAAATATCATTTAAAGTGTTATTTAAAGTACCGTTATTTAATTTTAGAGGAATTATCCTGCACCACCGGACACTAATTCATTAATTTTCAGACATTTTTTGTATTATAAGGGTCTCAAAAATGATTTAAAGAATAAAAAGTAATTATTAGATCCCAAGTAATAAATAGTATCTTTTAAACAATTTATTTGCAAATGCTAAATCTATTTAATTTAAATGTTAAAATTAAGCGTCCACACAGTAAAAAGATAATACTTTTACTATTTGTCTACACACAAGATAAAAATATTATTCGTCTACACCTAGTGTTTTTGTATGTATTTATCGGAGAAACCTTATATTATATTTTCTTAGTTATGGATAATGAAATAATAAAAAAACCGTTTTGTACCTTTAAAGAGCTATGACCATTCATTGAAGAGTACGAAAAATAAAAAAGGATAATTTTTGTAGGGGAGTTAATAGATGTAAATAAATTGAATAAATATATACCAGAATTGTGTATGTATGCATAAAAGGAAGCAAAGTTTATTACTTAAAGTCAAGAAAAAAATTATGCAAGGTAAAATATAACAGTACAGGCAGATACATATCGTTAATCTTGAAAAAAAGGTCTGCATAACAGGTTTTATTGATAAATAAACAAAAATTATCATCTTATATTTTAAAAGTCAATATTAGATGTTTTTAAAAGCTATAAAGCGATCAATTGGATTCATCAAATTACTACCTTCTGTGTTTATTTTAATATTTAGCCAGCAAATTAAAAAAAAAAAAAACCCATTTGATAGGTCTCGAATATATGACTACGGTTTTCTAAAATCCCTATTAAAATATTGTTCGAAAATATAAATGTCACGTTATCAAGGGATGGGGTGGGCTTTGGGGGCTTATAACACACATTGCAATGTGGTACCTATGTTTTTAAATTATTGTTAGATTTTTTTAGGTTGAATTAGTTCTCCTGCTACCCTCGAACTTTGTGCCTCATAATCTAAAGTCTGTTCAATAAATATTGAAAATAATAACAGTTAATATTAAAATCAAAGAATCTAACCACTTTTATTGGGCAATTTTTTTTTGTCTTACGTAATTGTTAATTGTCAATAATCTTAATATTCCTTTAACACACTAACTCCCTTATACTTTCCAAGTTGGACTACGGCTCAGTGGCCTATTCCGCTGCACCTCCCTATCAACTAAAAAAGCTGGATCCTATCCTGAATGGTGGATTACGAATGGCGTTAGGAGCCTTTCGCACGAGTCCTGCCAATAGTCTATGCAGTGAATCTGAATTTCTTCCCCTTTTCTATTGAAGGCAACTACAACTCATCAACTATGTATCCTCTCTAAAGTTCAGATCTTTTATTCCCCACTCTAGACTATTCTTACATCTCAACACTCATCACAACATTCGCCTTTCCAGCTCTCATAACATATTCCATTCACTCTGTCAAGATCCTTTTACCAACTCCCCGACACCGTTTTATATGAGCGGTACACATTCCCCCCATGGAACTCAACCCCCATTAGAGCAGATCGGACCCTATTAGATTTTCCCAAGAAGACCCATAGTAATAATTTTCCCAAAATCCACTTTATGGAACATATCCAATCCAGATATAGCAATTACGAACTGATCTACACTGATGGATCTAACAAGAGCTGGAGCAGCATTCGCTTCCTCCACGCATGAATACTCCTACTCCTTACACACCTCATGTAGTATTCTCACAGCAGAACACTTCGCTATTTACAAAGCTACTGAACATATAAAGCGAACCAACAAAATTCTCTGGGCTATAGTTACAGACTCACTTAACTCCGTTCTTCACTGAAGGCCTATCACCCTTTAATTTTAAACAATAAACACAACCTCCAGAGAATGAATATTCAAGGAAAGGAAGTCCAATTTTT
>JAHBCN010010966.1:0-30127 GCA_019359885.1 Listronotus oregonensis | reverse complement strand
TTGCCATAAGTACCTTTTGTTCTGGTATCTAAATTTTGTCATAATGTAAGCCTATAAACCGAGTTTAAAAGTTTTATTATTAATAAATATTAATACATACATGATGAATCTAAAATGATTTATGGGACATTTTCCATAAACATTCTTTTAGTCGTTATAAAATACTAAATTGTTAGTTGGGTAATAGCATAAAGTTTTTTTCGACCGAATATAAAGGTCCTCAGAGAAATCTAAGGGCCCAGAAAATTCATGCAAAAAACTACAAATTTTGATTGCTATTTTTTTTATTGCTAGTTATTTTTCACCCCGGATAAAAAAGCTGTTATTTTTAAGATTTACACCTGCTAGTTCAATTTTTCCCCCCTATGGGTAACGTTTTTTACTAAAACTTACATGAATTTACGCTTGGTACCTCCAGAAGTCATAATTGTTATACAAATGTGGACAGGAATGTTTTTCTCGCGTCCTTGAAAGAACCCCAACAATCAGCTGATGGGTGACAACTCGTGTTACGGTACACCTTAAATGAGGATCGGTCTTATGACCGATACTTAAATAAGCGATTTAAGTAGAATAAATGTGTTTTTTTTTATTTTTTTTTACATTTTGTGTGTTTAAGAAACTTTCCCGGGATTTTTTTAAAAGGGAACATATACCAATTTTTCGTAATATTTTTTGAAGAGTTTTCAGCAAACAAATGTCTGCCACCTCGTACATCCAGCAACTCTTGTTTTTCAGATAACTGTCTAATGTAGTTTTAGTGTATACTATCTACCCTTACGTCACTAACTATGGAGAAGAATCGTGTTTTAGTAAATGGAAAAAAACATTAACTACTAGGTCTTTAACCCCGTTCGCCACATTTTTTTCTAATAATCGTGTAGAAGGGTTTTGTGTTTTGCATTGACGATAAATTGTTAATCTTTACTTAGGACGCCAATATCATATATATTTGACAATTTATGCAAGGCAATTTTATAAAAAATCTTTTAGTTTTTTGTTTATAATTAAACCACAAAGGCTATTTTATTATAATTATAATAATTATGCTTAAACTGTTTTTCAGTAATCCTAATCTTTTTCTTTTATTTTAATTGTAGTGGTAATAATGTTATAATTCTGCTACATTTATTTAAAAGTTTGGTTAGTTAAAACTTGACAGGTGTTCCCTTCCTGACTTAATAAGTAACGTTTTGCTTTGTATGGCGCTATTTTAGTTATTTTACTTTTAATAAAAAAATAAAATAAAATATGAGTAGGCTAAAAAGACTTTTCCCCCTCATCATTTTGGGGTTTGGGGTGATTGTCTGGTTTACTTGACGTTTTTTACCCCCTGGGACGTATGGGGAAAACGTTTGCATACTGTCAACCAGGAAGCAACTTCTGAAGATGCCAACCGCTCGGGTTTGGGGAAACGTCAAGTTAACCAGAAGTCGACGCCCCGGGTTAACAGCCCAAAAACCATTGAAACATTAGACAATGGCCGCGAAAGCCTTTCACAGTTAATAGGGGATACTATATGAAAATTTTACAAAACTACTTTAATGTGTAGTGTGGTCTACTTATTTATAGCAAAATAATTGTACCAGTGATTTTTACAGCTACCAATTGCTTTTTTTTTTTTTGATCCACTACACATGCAATTCTGTCTCGTAATTAACGGCGTAAATTAATAGAATGTAAATATGTATAAAATTGTGTAAAAAAAATTTAATTGATGTTAATAATATCTCAGATAATTTTTATCAATGTATATTTAAAAGATTTAAACTATCCGATATGATTTACCAGTTCACATAAACAGAAGTATTCTCAAATAGAAATTTCTCCTGTATTTTGTGTTTTTTTCATTGTTAAATAATATCATTGATGGTTAGCTATTTTTTTATATTTAAAGTTTCAAGAAACAAAAGATTACATCCCTTTTTTTCTGTAAATCACTGGGTTTTTTCCGATAATATTATTCAAGAAAATATTTTCTTAAAAAAAAAAATTTTACGTTTCCTTTATACTTTTCTAACCAACTATTGAAGCTAGTTTATGTTTATTGCACAATAGTCGGATTATAAAGTGAAATACAGTTGAAGTAATTAATATAACCCATAAGTTGTTTACACCAGTATTTTCTACGATTGTTTTTTGGGTTTTAAAATTTCCCTTGTTTTATGATGAAACCTAAAAGTATAGTATTTTTTTTTTATATATTATTATTATATAAATGATTTTTAGGAGAGAAGGTAAAATAGTTTTATTGTAATCAGATTAAAAGCGTGTTTATTTACGTTTTAAATCCATTTTTTACTAAAACAATAATCCTCGTAAAATAGTTTTTTTTTAAAAAGTTTTTTCCTCTTACGCTATTGTAAAAAAATGTTTTCTAGTTGAAACTGTAATAAATATTCTACTTTTTTTATAATTATATTTTTAATATTTTTTAAATTTTTTAAAAAAAGGGGTTTTTTATATTTTGGAACATTTCTATGTCTTTTTTTTTTAAAAAAGCAAATATAAAACTTGTAATTATACCTTATAATGCAATTTAAAAAAAAACTGTTAAAAGTTATTTTTATTTAATTTATTTTTAAAATGGATTTAGCCCTACGACGACAAATATAAAGATGTAGGATTTGGTAGACATATTAATAAACTTTTTTTAAATATTGAAATAAAACTATTTCATAAACACAGATAAGTTTTGCACAATTCTTTACTTAAAAATGTGTGATTTATTAAACAACAGTTAGTTATTTGCAGATATACTTTAATACACTAGATTTAAAACTGAAAAGCCGCAGTTTTTCCTTTTCTTCTCATACCAGTAACTAGCTTTGACATTTATTTATTAGGTTTTTTTTAATTTTTATTCCAGTGTTATTATTTTATTTAAATTTAAACATTCTTTTGATAAAATTAAGTGAGTAAAAAGTGGATGATATTTATTTTTTGAATCATTTTTTAAAACTTTTCAGTATTTTTTTTATTATAATAACCATTAGATTTAAACAGGCTATAAACATTTTTAGATAATTTCAAATATATTTATTAAAATATAATTATTTTAAGAAAAAAAGTAGTTTAAGCGTAAAATAATAAAAATTAAAAGTAATTCCATACCCGTATAGTGCTGATTTGTAAACCCAAACGAATCAGTTGATCTTTTCTTTCCCCGTCGAATGTAACTGGTAAGGCAATCTATTTTTTTTTTAAAAATATGTAAGCCATCTTTAAACATAATTTTGATAAATAGCTATGGTTAAAATTTTTCATTTTATTTAAGATAAAAAAATAAACTTTTGTATTTCGATATTTGACATGAATATGCATTGTTTGATCTATTCAGTTGTTTTTCATCACTTCTTCTTTAACCGGAAACGGCTAGTACTTTTAAATTTTAAATGGCACCACCGGTATATTTTGCCCTATTTATATAGAATATGATATTCTGAGTACAATGACGCTTTAGATAGGTTACGGTTTTCTGGTCTGTGATTAACAGTCAGTTACGTCACAAGTATGCTGCAGTCGCTCGTATCTCGGCGCAACGTAGCAAAAAAGTATGTCTAGACGGACGATACTATGATGTAGAAAGAGCGCGATATACAATAATAAGTTACAATGAAAACTGGAATTGACAGCATTTATATGTAAAAGTTTTTTTAAAGTTGGCTGTGGTAAATAATGCTACTCTACAAAAAAAGTATCGGACCCAGATATGGATATATGGTTTTCAATGATATTTGGGCCTACACACGAATTGTGGTCAAAATTTTTCCAAACCTCAAAAACCGAAAAATCTTAATTTATTAATGATTGGTGGGTGCCAGAGCAAAACTGACCACAACTTTGTGTCCAGGACGCAAAAATACATCGAAAACCCTATATGCCACATCTCTGGGTTCAATACTTACCAGGGATTCGTCTTTAAGGGGCAAAAATACATCAAAACCATATATCACATCTCCAGTCCCAAAATTTATTTTTTAGGGGGTGTGATTTATAGTAATATACCTTTAAACAATGCAATCATGACAGTTATTTTTCTATTTAATAATTAGTATAACAGACCAGTTGTTGTCTAATTATAAGTATAAAAGCTTTTCCTTTTTACTATTTTAATGACCAAATCGTGGGTCTACATTCAAAAATGTTTAAGTAGGTACACGCGTATACTTAGCAATTTTTGCATGTAAGCCAACAAAATAAGACTTTTTTTGTATTTTTTTTATTGCTTGTTTTTTACTTTTTTCTTAACCAACTTATTGTTTTCTGGAATTATGTTTTAATTTAAAATTTTAATGAAAAATTGCAAAACTTTTTTGGGAATTAAAAAATAGTCACAGATATTTTTATTGGTAACATAACAATTATTAATTTTAAAATAATAAATAAAGGAAAAGTATTTTTAGTCACGAACTTTTCATGTTAAGAATAATAAAACCACAAATTTATTTTAAATTACATGAAATTAAGTAATTGTTTTTGGTCATTATCAGTTTTTTTAAGAATATGTAGTTTTATTTTGTTTAGTATTAATAAATTTTATTCTTACAAGCATTCTTTGTCTTACAAATGAATTACCTTTTTTTTTGCCATAAGAGGCTCCTTTTTTGCAAATCAAATTTGTATTTCTATTTACATATACAAAAAAATAATTAAACTATCTTTGTGTAACTTAATAGACCGTTTTTCCAGACGTTTAAAAATTATTTTGCCAAGATAATGATAGTTCAGTTAAGCCCCCGAAGGAAAGGTTTTGCACCCAAGAATGCATATTTTTTCCTCATTTTTGGTAGGTGTAAGGATTTAATTGTGGGAATTCTTCTAATATTTTTTGATAAAACCCAGCAATATAAACTGAACCATACTTTGATACATTTCTGTACGTGGTGTTGAGTAAGAACTAGAATTTGACTTAAAGTTCACTTGATATTGCAGAAATATCATCTTCCGTAACATCTGGTTTAGAAATTTCATGAGATGGTATGATAGCATTCTTTATTTAGCTAAAGATGTTTGTCCTTGGGATTTCTTATAGTGGATCCACTGGTTTGTTGTGGCTTGTAGGCTGTAGAAATATTATTTTGCGTAGGAGTCTTCCTATTTTGTCCGTGGTGCCTTTGATGTAGGGATGGGTGGCTCTTACTTTGTCTTCTAAGGGCTCTTATTTTTTGGTTGGACATGGGTTTGTTAATTCACAGCTTTCCTTATCATGTGTGATTTATAGCCGTTCTGTTTAAGAGCATTTTTGTTATATTATGAAGTTCTTCTCTATGCTGTTGTCGTCAGTCAGTTTGATTGATCTGGAAATTAATGTAGTGGCGACTCTTTGTATTTGCGATGGATGGTGGCAAAAATCGGCGTTCAGGTACCTGTTGGTGTGGGTGGGTTTTCTATAACGGTATGTTGTAACTCGCCATTTTGGGTCCTAGTGACGAGTACATCCAGAAATAGTAGTTGATTGTTTTCTTTAAATTTCACTGTGAACTGAATTTTCTGGTGGATGGAATTTAAATGATCTAGAAAGCCAAGTAGAGTTTCCTTTCCGAAGGGCCATACGACAAATACGTTATCAACGTATCTGAGCCATAGTTTTGGCTTTAGGTTAGCTGAATCGATGACTTTCTTCTCAAAGTAGATCATGAACATATTGGTTACTGCTGGCGAGAGGAAAGATCCCATTGCTGCTCCAGCTGTCTGACGGTAGATCTGGAAGTCAAACCTGAAGTATGCGTTTTTAAGGCAATGTCTCGCAAGTTCGGTCACATAACTAGGGAGATTTTTGTTGTCACGTATCTATTGCAGTGCCTCGTCTACAGGTATGCTTGGATACAAGGATTTCACGTCAAAACTGGCGATTATGTCATCCTTGTCAAGTTTTAGAGTGTTGAGTATATGTGTGAAGTGGGCTGAGTTTTTAACATAAGAATCCGCTTTTTCCGTTAAGGGTTGGATGACGCTGGCTAGGTATTTCTCCATTTTCTGAGTTGGTGAATTGTAAGCACTGATTATATGGATCTGAGAAGTACATCTGGCTTATGGATCTTGGGCAAGCCGTAGAATTTGGGACATCTGCTTGACTTCTCCCTGAGGATCAACTTCTTCAGTTCGGTGTCGATTGGTGCGGTCATGATTTTTGACTTGGTAGTTTTTTCTAGGTACGTTGTCGGATCGTTTCGAACGGGTTTATAACAAGGGTGGGTGACTAGTGTTCTGTTTTTTTGCTGGTATTCTTCTGTTATTATTACGGTGGCATTTCCTTTGTCGGCTGACACTATGGTTATATATATATATATATATATTATTTATATATATATATATATATATATATATATATATATATATATATATATATATATATATATATATTATTTATTTATTTATTTATATATATTATTATATATATGTATATATAAATATATATACAGGGTGTCCCAGGAGTAATGGGACACAGAGCAACCCCAGATTCGTTAGGTCGTGATAATGCAATTAACGTAAACTTCCCTTATCCGAAAGTTGATAATAAAAAACATAGAGGGTGTCAAACTTTTAATTTTGTTTTAGTTTTTTCGTAATATTTTTTTTAACTAAATGACATAGCATTACGAAATTGGGGATATGGGGTTTTTTAAGGTGAGAAATTCAAATTTGTTCATATTTTTGATGTTGCTAATAGAGGGCGCCAGCTATACGGTCTACCCCACTTGTTTAAGATGACATAACTTTTTTTAAGCTTAGTATATTGACCTGTTTATTAAAAAAGAAGTTACTATAGTTCCCGCTGCGTCAAAAATGTATCATTTAGGTCTCTAGGAGCAACTGTTTTTGAGATAAACTCATTTTAAAAGAACCAACAATTCTCCTACGGAAAATGGATTTTGGCCAATTGTTTTCAAACTTTGCAAAGTAATAGTTTTCAACATGCTGATCAAAAGTCTACACGGGCACAAAACCCGAAAATCCCTCTAACCCTTCCAAAATCAGCCTCAAAGGTCTCCAAATCCCCAGTTACCTTTAGGACTGATTTTGGAGGGGTTAGAGGAGTTTTTGGGTTTTGTGAACGTAGTGACTTTAAATCAGCATGTTGGAAACTATTACTTTGCAAATTTTAAAAACAATTGGTCGAAACCCATTTTCCATAAAAAAAATTTTGACGCAGCGGGAACTATGATAACTTCTGTTTTAATAAACAGGTCAATATACTAAGCTTAAAAAAAGTTGTGCCATCTTAAACAAGTGGGGTAGGCCGTAGCTGACGCCCTCTATTAGCAACATCAAAAATACGGACAAATTTCAATTTCCCGCCTCAAAAAGCTCCCAAATCTCCAATTTCGTACCTCTATGTCATTTAGTTAAAAAATTATTACGAAAAAACGACAACAAAATTAAAAGTTTAACACCCTGTATCTTAGTTATTATCAACTTTTGGATAAGGCAAGTTTACGTTAATTGCATTATTTTGGAACAGGGTGGCCCACCACATTCGCCTCGGTTTTTCTACGAGAAATGAAAACAGATGGGAAAAAACTTTTAGCAGTCATATGTTGGTCTGTGGGGAGCATATTTTAAAATTATTTTGAAATATACAGGGTGACTCAAAAAAGAAGTACATATCAAAGTTATATTTTTTCTTATGGAACACCCCATATTTTTTTATATGTTTAGATACTATAGACCAAATAAAGGTAAGTTATTGTTATAATTCCTATACCTAAAACTGACTGTTTTTGAGAAATTTAGAGAAATTTAAAAATACAGATCATATTTTAAAAATTGTTTACACCCTGTAACATATAAGAAGCTGCTCGTAATTAAATTATACTGCTTAGCTTAAGGGTTTAAGTTAACTATTACAGAAAAGTTTAACCTCAAAATTATACAGAGTGGTGAAAAAAATTGCCGTAAAATTTGGACACATATTTTATTAAGTAACTTCCCAAAGTTAAATGGAACACCCTATATTTAGTGGCCTATTTTGACGCCGAACTAGATTTCCTTTAAAACTATATTAGGGTTTCCTATACCTATCTCTTTTACTTTTTATGCAAAAGACTTTTTAATATTTGACTTATGATTTATTCCTTTTTTATCTTAAAAATGGAACACCCTGTACAGTATAGGATGACGCCTGTTAGAATACCTTTGGGCATATACTTTTGATGCGAATAAACATATTTCTTGACACTTACCGATTACCAAAATCATTTCATCTTTTTTATTTTAACTAATTAAAATGTAACAATCATTCAAAACGATTATAATTTTAAAGTAGCTTAATCAATGATAATCGTTTGATTAATAAGTGTCACTGTTAAATATTTTTTGTTTGCAAGTAATAATTAACGTCATCTAGGTCAAAGCCTACTATTATTGAAAAAATATAAATATAATCGTACCTTTGGTGACAGTCATATTGAAATGTATGTTTTTATTGACCCCATTATAATATTATTTTGGGATTTAATTTACCATAAAGTCCAATACATTTTCTAAGAAACAAGGGCATTTTAACATATTTCGTCTCAACAATTAAGATAGGTGTACCTTTTACTATATTTTGATCCTCATTTTCAAGAATGCTTTAATATTTTAGAAATGGCAATAAATTGGAGTTTTTACTTTTGCCTGCATTTTGCTTCAGATCTTATTTTTAAAAATTTAAACTTGTGCTTTTAGCGAATCTACGTGGTTCTTAATAAAAATTTTAATTACAGTACAGGGTGTTCCATTTTTAAGATAAAGAAATTATTTATAAGTCAAATATAAAAACGTCTTTTGCATAAAAAGCAGAAGAGATAGGTATAGGAAACCCTAACATAGTTTTAAAGGGAATCCAGTTCTGCGTCAAAATAGGCCACTAAATACAGGGTGTTCCATTTAACCTTAGGAAGTTATTTAATAAAATGTATGTCCAAACTTTGAGGCAATTTTTTTCACCACTCTGTATAATATTGAGGTAAAACTTTTATGTAATAGTTAACTTAAACCCTTTAGCTAAGCAGTTAATTTAATTACGAGCAGGTCCTTATATGTTACAGGGTGTAAACAATTTTTAAAATATGGCCTGTATTTTTTAATTTCTCTAAATTTCTCAGAAACGGTCAGTTTTAGGTATAGGAACTATAACAATAACACCTTTATTTGGTCTAATATCTAAAAAAAAAAAAAATATGGGGTGTTCCATAAGAAAAAATATAACTTTGATATCTACTTCTTTTTTGGGTCACCCTGTATATTTCAAAATAATTTTTAAATATGCTCCCCACAAACCAACATATAACTGTGCTAAAAGTTTTTTCCCAACTCTTTTCATTTCTCGTAGAAAAACCGAGGCGAATGTGGTGGGCCACCCTGTGTATCTGTATTCCGGAGAAAAGCCAAATATTTATTTTCAGTCATCGTGCTAAAAAGCAAAAAATTATATAGTGATTTAATGCAATGAAAAAATTATTTGTTGTTTACCTTTCACAGGCAGCTAATTTTTAAGCCAAAATGAAACTATAGTTATTTTGATAGTCCAGTAAAAATCCAAATATTTTAGAGAAGTCTAAAAACGCAAAAAGGGCAATAATAAAATATCCAAAAACCCCACAAAAATTACGAATAAACAAATCACAAATCAGACTCCATTTAAAACTTCCATCAAATAACGTGTACGGCATTCTTGTGACACTGCTGACCTATGGTTCATCATGTTGCAAGACTTACAAGAAAACCGTACCTATTCTAAAGACCGTATTAAAACATGTCCAGAGAAGCCGTAAAAACAAAAGACGAACAAATTTGTTTTTTCATGGTTATTTCATTTAAAATTAACGGATTTAACGCAGTAAAGGCACCCTAGAGTGGAATAAAAAAAACTAAATATTATGGCTCATAAGTATCAAAACATGACATATAAGGCGTCATTGTATTCTGAATGATATATTCTATCAGAATAAAAGGTAAGAGGAAATATACCGGTGGTTCCATTCAAAATTTGAAAGTACTAGTCGCTGCCGGTCAAACAGGAAGTGATACAAAACAAAAAATACAACTTTTATTTTTTTACTCTAAAAAATAAAAATATTACATTAACGGTCCCCCCCAGAGTTCCCAGCTTCTGTATCATTTAAAAAAACCCAAATCCTAAGCAATCTAGTAAATTAAAAAAAAAAACGAAATTACTTTTTTCCTAAGTAAAGTTCCCAACTTCTGTATCATTTAATTTATTCTGTATTGATTTAAAAAATATAGATATGTAGGTTGCCCAGAACCAAAATAAAATGTAACTTTCATGATTACATGTCCCTGTTTAAGGCTATAAGGTGGGTTCTACTATTACCTTGACATTGTATTAAATCCCCAAATAATGTATTTTTAAATTAGAACAATGCTACTTCCTAAAAACCAACTTTGGTGTTTAAATGTTTATATGGAAATCTATCTGGACTCAGTTTAAAAGCATCACATATTCCAGTATTTTGTAATTGATCTATCAATCTCTTAATTGTATCTTGGTGGAACATAATTTTCTTTATGTATAAAATTTGAAACAGCAATTAAAAAGACATTTTTAGAAAAAAATATTTTAAAGGATATCAACTTTTATCCTATTATCGGGCAGATTTTAGTTTTTAGGAAACTAATGAATCTTAACAGCATTAAACTATTGGGATTAGAAAGGTGCTTTTTCTACAATTAACTTACAAATTTGTCCTATGCTTGTAGAAGATTTTTAATTCATTCATAATAATAATGAATACAAAATTTTTTCTCAGTTAACAGTTGACGGGCGTCTTGCGAAAAAAGGCACTGAAATATACTCAGTTGTAATAATGCTAACTTATTTTTGGAATAAGGGGACCTGCGAGCAGTATTCCTTAAAATACGACTGAAGCCGATATGTCAGAGATGTGCAAATAAAATGTATAGAGTTTTCTAGGTCAGATCAGTTTAGCTAAAATATGTGAAGTTTCTAAACGAATCTAATCTATATGTCAGCAGCACCAGTAGGTAGAATTTAAATTAAGTTTGTAGCTATGTTTTCTATTACTAATTTAGAAACGAGCATAAAAACTAAAAAGTTGTCTTTTTCTGTGATTTTTTTTAGGTGATTATTTTACATACAATTTATTGTAGATATGTATTTCTTCGCTTTCTTGTTAAACATACTCAGTGTTGTTTATATTTAGTTAGTTTTAAGTTAAAAAACCAAATATGCTGATAACCGTATTTGCTGACCTTGTGTCAAGGTTTCTACATACAGTAGTTTTAGATTAATAAATAAAAACTATTTGTTTAAAAAAAATCATTTTATTTGCAATAATTAATACAATTGTATAATATTGTTCTGTAACACCTCGTATAAATATACGGATCATCGTTTTACACCGTTTATTAGCAATCAGGTTCAGGGCCGTATTTAGGCGGTGGCGAGATGGGCGACCGCCAAGGGCGCAGCTACCTGAGGGGCGCAAAATCGGCCACGAATTTTTTTTTAAATCAGTTTTCAGTACCGTAGTCAATTATAATTATTTTTATTAATAAAATTATTTAAATAAATAAATTACAACAGAACAATTTTATAACAAATTTTCAACTTAGATACTTAATTTAATTTAGGTCCACAAAAAAAAGTGGTGTGTGCTGGGTGTCCGACTAGGATTTTCTGTCGTATTTTTTTCAGCTGAACACAAATCTAAAGTCAAAATTGGGGGGTCAAACAGCAAAAAATCGAGAAAAGGGGTAATTTCAAATATTTACATTTTTTTTAATTTAAAACGTCAATATATGAAAAACTATAAAAGATACACAAAACTTTATTAAACATGAATTATGTATTTTTACAAGACCTTTAATTTAGGTTATATAACATTTTTGTCTAAATGCAACATTTTTCGAGTTATAATCAAATAACCGAATTATCAGGATTTTTTAAGGTATAAAAATATTTTTTTGCAAATTTTGAGTGATTTGGGATTCAAATAAATAAAATAAATAATTTATAATAATAAAAAAAAGAACATTTATATAGCTTGCTAGATAGACAATTTAGAAAGCCCTTTTTTTGTTTTATTACATTTTTTGTATCCCTTATAGTTTATATAGTCATAGTCCAAATATTCCGAGGTAGGAGCTTTCTTTTTTTTTCGATTTTTTGCTGTCTGACCCACAATTTTGACTTCAGATTCGCGTTCAGCGAAAAAAATACACCAGAAAATCTTAGTACACCCAGCACACACCACTTTTTTTGTGGAGCTGTATTATTTTTAATATATTAAGACTAAAAAAATGTATGAATTATTAATAAAATATCAAATTATCCTGATACCTACAGCAAGAATGTAACTCTTTGAATTTTTTTAATATGTATGCTGCGGATAAACTGGTATTTTA
This sequence comes from Listronotus oregonensis, assembly GCA_019359885.1. Lineage (NCBI taxonomy): Eukaryota > Metazoa > Arthropoda > Insecta > Coleoptera > Curculionidae > Listronotus > Listronotus oregonensis. The sequence goes on along the minus strand of JAHBCN010010966.1, from coordinate 17,752 downwards.
AAAATTAGGGGCAGCACTAGTTCTTTTTCTACCAATAGCTTAGAAAAAATTAAAATCTTCTAACATTTCTCGAACCATGATGCATTATGTTGGCTAAAATTAGGAAACTACAAAATAAGAAACCAATGCTGCCATAACCTTATAAAGAAACGAAATTCTCGGATCAAAAAACTTTAAACTTACAACTTTGTATTTTAATTTTGTTAAATTTCCGGGGAAAATCCCCGGACTTCCCATTTCCGATGGAGGGTATTCCATACTCCCCAAATCCCCCGGTGTGTGGGAAAGGGGGCGCAAATGTTAAGCCCCGCCAAGGGCGCGGCCATACCTAGATACGGCCCTGATCAGGTTAACAAACGATTCTATGGTTACACCAATTTTTGTAACTATGCCAACTATGTAATTGTCCCAGTCATTAACTGAACAGTTCGAAAGTCGATTTAACAGTGGCCGTTTTCAAGGTCCTTTTTGCCTTTTATAGTAACGTGGAATAGTCTGCAATTATCTGAAGGAATTCTTTTGATATAGGATGCAGAAAAAGTGCAAAATAGATGACTCATTGCCCTCAGAACCCTTTAAAATGGTCGTGAGAATGGGCAGAAACTGAGCTAATTTATTTAAATAATTTATTATTAACCTAAATTAAATAATTTTAACGTCCTACAATTCTATAAACCAAACCCATTTTTTTAAGTCCGTAACATATAATGACATCACAATAATACTGTAATTATTATAGTATGCAGTCAAGTAAAACAACAAAAAAACAAAATATTTTAGAAGAAATTCTGAAATTGTATGCAATAGTTAGTCAAATACAATTGCTAATCAAATGCCAGCGCACAGTGCTCCAGATAATATGAAAAAACGGCAAAAATCGTAGCATATACAAATAAAAACGTTAAAATTCTTTTTTGTTGGCACAATATAGAGTGGGGTCAGTACCATCTAAAAAAATAAACATGTCTTTGTAGATATTATTTATTATCATTTTTTTTTAATATAAGAGAAAACCCCATAACTCGCTCTAATGAGGGATTTAAAAACAATATATAAAATCATACCCTGCATTTACAACAAAAAAAATGCAAATAATACGTATACTTAATCATATTCCATAGTAACCTAACTATTGATATTATACCGGGTGTTGTGAAAACTTTAACACAAACAAGAAACTGGTTTAATCCTCTTCAGATTTACTTGTTAGTTCATCGGTGCTAGCTGAATCACTCATTTCAACATCAAGAGTTTCAAGGGATAGGCTTTCTAAGTCTGATGAACTTGGATTGATAATTAAGTATTTTTTTAATTCGGTGTCGGCTTCCCGTTTTTCTTTTTTTAAAGGTTGCCTGATGGTTGAAATAAAGGGATCAGATGTAAGTGTTAAAATTTTCATTAAATCGGTGTTGGTATATATCCGAGATGATGTACGGGTGTGACTAAACCGATGAGTTCGCACCTCTTTGTGACGTGCCTCAAGAGCGTCTTTTGATAATTGTCCTATAGGCAAATCAAAAAAATTAATTATGTCACAACCATGAACCAATAGTTTGTGGACACTACTTGGCATTTAGTACTAAACATACAACCCTAATACAATTCTCGGGTATCTGACAATAGTTCAACAAACATAGTTAAGGTTATTTTAAAACCACTAGAAAGAATTCGAAGAATTAATGAAATTTTTTTAATTAAATTTATATCTATGCCTGTTATTTCAGAACTATGTTCTGGATAAGAGAAAAATCTTCTGGCGGTATTACCATCATTTGTGGACCCATATCCTGGCTTTGGCTTGTCTACTAAAAGGCCCCATTCTACTTTTAAATTCTGACTAAATCCTTTTTGTATTTTGCTCCAAGGCTTCTTTATTTTCCGGACTTAGTACTGGTCGTAAATGGTAACTTGTAAGCAATATGAAGTAAACACTCGATACATCTTATCCAGCAATGCAAAGTAGACAAACCGAAACGAAGATTTTCCAATTTTAGAGGCCTTCTAATAACTTCCTCTGCATTTATTTGTTTAGGAGTGGAGCCACAAATGATACAATTTGATGTTGCATTTGTCCCACTTAAAATATTGCTGACACTTCCATCTAAAATGGTAAATAACAAATTAAATGTTACCTTAACATTTTTTTTTATTAATGTCCCTGTAACTAATAAGATTATTTATAAAGCCTACCATTCGAGATTCCTCCTCTCTTACCAAATTTGCATTTTATTTCATAAAAATAAACTTTATTGGCCTGCAAAATAAAGTAGACGAAGGCCGAGGGTTTTCCTATATGACATTATCAGATGTGTCAACTAATTTTAATGGAACAAAAGCAATCAAAAAGAGATATTCATCTGTTGTTGTAATACCTTCAAAAAGTTGTTGTTTATAAAGACTGTGGCCCGAGCTGCCATCAAATCCCCATTTACAAAACAAGATGGCTTGCATTTCTGCTTCCGTATTTAATAATTTTAAGATACTCTGGGCCGTTTTATTTAAAAGTTCTTGTAAATTATACTTGGCAGAAATTTCTGAAACTTGCAAGTTGGCTGGTATATATTGGTTTTTAATTTGACGTAACACATGTTTGCTCGGGAAACAGTCTTTATGATCTTTGTGTATAGAACTAACAACGCTTCTTAAAAGACAGTAATTTTTTTCTAAAAGATTTAAATCAAGATATAATGCCAATGCTTTTTCTGGTGATAAACAATGTTGCTGTTTGGCATGTCCTTGACTGTACGATGTTTCATGACTCCGTGCTATTTGTGCTGCGAAACTAAGCTCTTTAGCCGAGGTACTACTTAGTAGTTCACTAACTTGCCTTTTTTGTCCTTACAGAGGCTTCCACTAAAGGTTTTCTGGGTCTACCACGACTAGGTCCTGGCTGATCTACAACATTTATTGGCCCGAGTGTTCTTGTAAGAGATTCAGGAAGATGAAATGAAGAGTTTAACCAGGCTTTGTGTCTTTTAAAAAAATAGTCTTTATTTTTTGACCAATTTTTAAATTTCGTCTTAATGTCAAGGCAAAAATATTCAATTTTTTTCTTTAAATCATTGAACGCGTTATCAGGCAGTTCACTAATATTCAGATGTGTCTTAATATTTTCAATCATCCGTTGTATCTTATCTCCTTCGCTCTGAGAAAACCATTCGTTTGGAAGATCGACATTTTTAACCAAAGTGGATTCTTTTAAAAAAATATATCCCATTACGAGAGTAGCAGCTAGTAGCACTTAATTAGAATGTTAACATAAACCTAATAAATTAAGAAGTTCAAAAACACAAAAAACTCAAACATGGTTTTCAATGTATTTTTGAAAAGCCTTCTTAAATTTTGAATTTGCCGTTTTCCAAAAATATTGTTATAAGGTTTATTTTCTCTAGAGTATTGCGGCGGTTTAAAAAACAATTAACTAAATATTATTATGCTTATAAAGTACATACCTCTACGTTCAACATTCATATTTTTATTTTGAAAAATCGGACAATATACTAAAAATACGGTTTAAAATTTCACTAAACAAATTAGCCGCTACCAAAAGGTGTGTATAGGTACGACTAAATATCAGATATGCTTTGCTGAATCTTTATCAATCTTTTGCGATAATTTTTTTTTATACACATTTGTACGTTTCAAACATTTCTCTATAAAGGCATGCTATTTAAAACGCCCTAATAAAAAAGTGATATTTTGATTATTGTCCATGGGCTGGAGCACTGTGCAGCGCCGCACAACTAGATTGTGTAAATCGACATAAAAGGAATTTGAATTAACCAATTTTTTAAGCTTTCTTTGTAGTTTTTAATCTAGCGGTATTTTCTGTACGAGAATAAATTGTAAAAAATTTAAGAGGATATTAATCTAATTTTCCCTTTTCACAGTTCTACTAACAGTTAAGTGACAATGAAATGTAGCCTTGGCATCTGTTATTTTTTTTTTGTTACTGTCTTTAGATTAACAGTATAGCTTTTAAATTGGAACTGATCTCTGCGAAGAGTTTGGTCGCTTTTTGTAAGAATCTGAAAAACGATGGTTAAGTTTAGGATTTGTATAATACTTGATTAAAAAAAATATATATTTAAATTATTAAAATAAAATAAATATCCCAATTTCCTACAACATTAATATTAAGAAACACACTGTTAAGTCCGTAACATTGTTCCCTTTCAAGTTTTGATCGTTCTAATTAAATATCTTCTCGGTCTTGATAGCGGGACAGTCGATCTTGTTTTGTGGACTCCTCCAAATTGGGTACAATAGATTATTGTTGGGTCATCCCCTATACGACCCCTTTTATCACTCCTAAAGTTCTTGAGAACACCCCTTAGCTTCTCTTGGGTTGTATAACTAACTGTTTTACCGACCAAAAATCTTCCTTCGTTGGCTTTCAAGTCATCGGTTTTTACTTTGATACACGCTTTTTTTTGCCACAATCTGAAATCCATGTTAATTTCCAAGTAAAACATATTTTTTAAAGTAAAACCTGAGTCGCGTTCCTAATATTCAAAAAGTTTTTTTTTAATTCTATCTGAAACATTATCATAAAACCAATAGTGTAAATCAGTAACAACATTATTTCGGCATTCTTTGTATTAAAATATTTTATATTATTAATTTCAATATCTGATGCTAATTGTTTAACAAATTTACCACATAACCTTGTATTTATTTTAATAATTAAAAATTGTTTAAATAGCAAATTAATAACCTTTTGAAACACCTCACAAGCATCCTTTACATATAATTCAACATTCTTATGCGTTAAATTTATATAAACACCAGATCGAACCTGATTTTTAAAACATAAAATAATATTTTCATATTTAACCCCGGTCTAAATGTTACCTAACCTGACCCTACCACACTTTCATTTATTTTTTTAATCATTTTTAATTGTTGCAAAAATTGTTTGTACTCTTCTTTGTGTATTACGTGATAATTTCCCTTTTTAAATTATTTTATTACAGAAAACACTATGATTTTAAAAACGTCTGACCCAAATTTTATTATCTCTTGTATTAAAAATTTCAAAAATATTTGTATGATGATATGATGATGATATCGTCTAAAAAATTTCATTAAATTGTTAGATTTTTGAATAACCCCTTCAGAATTCATAATACACTTAGAACAGTTCTCTCACCCTATCTCTATCTCCCCCACTTGTGTGAACTTACCTAGAATAAGCAACAATTTCAAACAGAGTCAATGGGTTGCCTTTACCAATGTCTTTAGTTTCTTTGAAAACCACTGAATATTTTCCATCCACAAATTGGTTCAGGTGTGGTATAAATTTTTTTGTAAACCGTTGTGGAAGTCTTGAAGATTAAGGAGAATGGCTGGTCCAGATTTTTTTTCAGTGTAGCTTCAAGAATTGGTTGTTGTTCCCCAATCTTCAGCGATCGGAGAGGCTGAAATACATGCTTAATAAATTTTAGTTCTGTTGAAAAAGAAAAAATGTAAAAAAAACATGACAACTAATTAACCGCATTCATGTCAATTTTTATGCAAAATATGCATGTGTTTTCTTATTGCAATAGAATTTTAAAAAAATAGATAATTTTATTTTTCATTTTATTGAGGTAAAAGCTTTTATAAAAATTTATATAATATATAAGCATTTTTCATACTACACATACATAAATCTAAATTATGGTATAAACAATTAGTCCTACTCTTTTCTAATTTTGGTACATTGCCAACAATAGTAAATTCTTAATTTATAAGGCACTTGTTATTTTATTTCATTAAAAATATTTTTTTAAAATTTCTTTTACATGTCCTTTAACATAAATCCGGTCTACATCACGTAGGTTGTCATTCAAAATTTGGTTATTGTCATCGAAACTGGTTTCCCCATAAGTATAATGAATACCGTGATGGTTCCCATATAAATATGCAATTTGATTTTTTTTTATTTTTTGACCATAATAAATAATCAATTCTTTTGAAAAGAAATATGGTATGTTAAATCCTTGCATATACGATGAACTTCATTATGTAACGGCTAGATAGTAACTGATTACATTAGATCTCTCATCCGACCTGATAAAGGTAAATATTCGAGAACCCGATCGTTTACAATTATACTATGGGCTCATGAAGCAGGCACGTAGCCAAAAAATTGATTCAGGGGGGCCTGGAATTTTTTGGGTTCAAGGTCAAACATTGAAAATAAAGAATTTAGGCGGCATTCTACCAAAATTAATTTATTTAAAACTGATTTTACAAATAATATTTCTGTTGCTATTATTTCTGGTATATGTAATTGGTAATTTGAGCGCTCCTTAAAAAGGGCGCCCGCGAGTCTTACACGTCTGCTTACCGCTCCCCTGTTCATGGCTTTAAAAATAAAGACAAGGTATTGTCTGCTTACTTAAATAAAAACTGGTTTCTTTGTTATTATTTTTATTTTGTATTTTATGTAAGTAAGACTGTTACATTTTCCGATCTTCTTGGTGTCAGAATATTTCTTTTTGTTTTTATGATGCAACTTGGAGATATCGAAATGAGAGCAGTTTGGTTCAGGGTTACATCTTCTCGGATTCCGTCGCAAATAACTGCAATTTTAACTGTATTAGTTATAATTACCATCCAGGCATTGGGAGTGTAAAGCTGTTTCTAGGTGAGTGAATGAGCATCATGTTTACTAACTTGACATGATGTGTTCTCGGTTCGACGGTATATTTCATCTATAACACAGTTAGGGATACTTTCAATATTCTTTGTAGTTGCGGGTAAAAACAGATATACATTCTGAGTGATGACAATACCTTCCTTGAATTCCTGGTCAGTCAGTTCAAAGTAAAGTTGCAGATTATAGTCAATCGCTAGTAGTTCATCAGATACCTCCAGGAGCCAGTATGAGGTCGTGTTAGATCGTATTGGGATTGGTGATGGTTTTATTAGACTAAAGTCGTTAGTCTCAGTCATGATAAAGTACCCATAAACGTGTATAAACTCCTTGCTATGCTGAATCTTGGTACGGATAATGGGACTTGAGTTAATCTCAATGTTTAATGGAAGTTTCTTAGCAACGGATGCTATTATCTCTTCGACTTGTGCTGGAGATATAAGTTCGTACAGATGTCCTCGATGATAATGTACATCTAGTAGTTTATTATAGTAATTTAGAAGTTCGTCTATGTAGTTCGATATAATTTGATAGCTACTTAAAAGATGTATGCTAAGTTTATTCTCGTCCACTGTTCGGTACCATTTGTGCATGTCGTTTATAATTTGGATGCCTTCGTTGATTTTATTTCTAAATCTGTCCAGTTGATTATTTATTCGCCTTTCTGTTTCGTTCATGGATGCTAATGCGTGTATCATAAATTTAGTTTGATGGTTTGAAGCCCTAATCAGTTCCTTTTGATTTTTGTCAAGTGCTTCAATGTCCATATAGACTTCATCGTTGACTCCAAATACTGAAGTTAAGACCTGGCCTTGGAGTCCTCTTCTTGAGCGTTGGTTTACTACGCCTTCCATTCCTTTCTTTATTCTGTAGAACTGCTTTTCCTTGTCGCGGAGATGACTAATTAGTATGAGCAGTGAGTGATCATTGCTAATGCCTTGGCCTCTCCACAATGTCTATCTAGCTGTTTGATTAATTCTGCAATTTTGGCGGTATCATTAAGAATTTTGCTTTTCTCAAATTTTAGCTCCATTCGGAAGGTTCCTCTATCTAACTTTGCAACTCCGATTTGTTCGATAAATATGCCTGGTTTTAGATAATTTACAGAATACTGATGTGCAACTGAGTTCTGAATTGTTGTGATAAACATAATAGCTGTCAACGCGATTCTCCAAAGTTTAGTGTATTTGTTATTGGTACTCCTTCTTTTTGTAGGTTGAGTTTGTTCCTGTTCTCGGTCTGACTGTACAGGTATCGGAATTAGTTTGTCAGCCAGGTCGTTTTGTGTGACTTCCGTCTGCCTTTTTGCTGTTACTACACGAACTGCTTTGTTGCTAGCTACCTTAACCTCGGTTATCCTGGCTAGTGGCCAATTGCTTGGGTTTATATCTTGATCTTTGACTAACACCAGATCTCCAATTTTTATTGAGTTTTGTTCTTTTTCCATTTGTAGCGTTGTTGAAGCTGATGCAGGTAATTTGTGGACCAACTTTTCCACAAGTCCTTTTAATTTTTTGAACTAATTTCCACCTTTCCAGACGATTTGAATTGATGTCGGTGTTTACTGGATCAGGGGTGATACTATTGGTCGTCCAATAAGAAAATGTCCTGGAGGTAATGCTGTTATGTCACCTGGATCATTTGATAGCGGGGACAATGGCCTTGAATTTAGACAAGCTTCTATCTGATGTGTAAGCGTAGTTAGTTCTTCGTATGTTAGACGTGTATCGCCAATAATTCGTTTAAACTTCATTGATTTCACTCCGGCTTCCCATAGTCCGCCAAAGTGCGGTGCTGCTGGAGGGATGAGCGTATCTTGTATTTCTGAACTTTTGATTAACTTCCCAATTTCATCGTTAAGTGTCTTGCTGGCACCCACAAAATTTTTACTTCTTGCGACGAATCTTCGAAATGCTGCCAGGAATGTATCCAATGTCATGTCGCTAACAACTTCCAAGTGTATTGCTTTCGTGCCTAAACATACAAAGATTGCTATGTAACCTTTATAGGACTTGTATTCTCGCCCTTTTGAGGTTTTTATTTGTATGGCACCGGCATAATCAACTCTTGTATGTAAGAATGGATGTGCGGGTGTGACTCGGGGCGCTGGAAGATCACCCATTTGTTGTTGAGCTGTTTGTCCCTTAAATCTTATGAATTTTACGCATTTGCTAATAATAGACTTCACTGCCCTTTTTCCATTTATTATCCAGAATTTTTGTCTAGTGTAGGCAAGTGTTAACTGATTTCCACCATGTAGTGTATTGTGATGGGCATCCCCAATGATTAGGCTGGTGAGCTGACCCTTATATGGTATAATCATTGGGTGCTTGTTGTTATAGGGGAGACATGAGTTGTGTAACCGTCCCCCTACTCTTAAAATTCCATTGTCATCTAAAAAGGGATTAAGGTTGAGTAGCTTGCTGTTGGATTCTATTTGTTTGTTTTTCAGAAGTGTTTTGACCTCTTGCTTAAATTGGATTTCTTGTTTCAATTTGATGATACGTTTTATCATCTCGTCCATTTCTGCTGCAGATAACCTAACAGGATATTGAGTTTTCTTTCTGCATTTCTCGACGAAGCGTATGCAATATGACATCACTCTGATCATTTTGGTTAATGATGAGAATCTTTGAGTGATTTCAGATTCTTGAATTCCATGGTGTACGATAACGTGATGACATACTCTTGCTTCTTCTCTCGTAGATAACGTAGGAGGCGGATCGGTTGTCACTTTGATGTCTCCTAATAACCACGAAGGTCCGTGCCACCAAAGTTGATTGGTTGTAAGTTTTGACGGCTCTAATCCTCTTGATACTGCGTCCGCTGGGTTGTCCTCAGTTCGTACATGGTACCACTGTGAACCTGGCAGGATTTGGTTTATTTCTGAGACTCTGTTTGTAACAAAGTTTTTCCATTTTGTCGAATCTCCCTTTATCCAAGCGAGTGCTATCATGGAATCTGTCCACGCGTAGATAGGTATGTTTTGTACCGATAGGGCGGTGGTAGTTTTCTTTATTAGTTTTGATAGTAACACGGCGGAGCATAACTCACGACGAGGTAAGGTTGTTTTTGCTCGTGCTGGAGCTATCTCTGATTTTGCTGTAAGTAGGACTATCTTTGTCGTTTCTTGAGGGTTTTGTATCTTGACGTATATGACTGCACCGTAAGCCTTCTCTGAGGCGTCACAGAAGCCATGAATTTCTATTCGAATCCCTGGCTTGATGAGTCCATCTAGGTATGGTTATCTCTTCCACATTTTTTAACTCTGCCTGGAATGCCTTCCATTTGTTTTGTATGTTTCCTGGAACTACATCATCCCATCTCATTTCCTTTAACCAGAGCTCTTGTATAAGAAGTTTCGCCTTGATGATAACTGGTGCTAACCATCCCAATGGATCAATGGTAATTTTTTGATGATTTGTTACTTCAGTTTTAAATTTGAATACATCGTCGTATGGAGCCCAATGGATTCCTAAAGATTTTCTTGTTTCGTCTTCTGATATTTCTAATGTGGAGTAGTCTTTCAATTCGTCCGGCAATGAGTGAATTAGTTCGATTCTATTACTGGACCATTTTCGAAGAGTAAAACCTCCAGCGCGAACATTGCAATTAATTCTGACTGAAGTTCCAATGCCGCCTCGACCGTGTCTGCTCCGGACAGTAAGTCATCGAAGTAAAAGTCTTGCAGCGTAGCCCTTGCAGCTCTTTGGAAATTTTCCTGTTCGTCTCTCGCTAATTGCTGAATAGTTTTAATGGCTAGATATGGAGCTGCAGTTGTGCCATATGTCACTGTAGTTAGCTGGTATTCTGTAATTGGAGATGAGGGGTCGAAACGCCATAAAATTTGTTGATACTTTTGATCTTCAGGATGAATCTTAATCTGTCGATACATTTTTTTGATGTCCGCTGTGATGACCACCTTGTGTACTCTCCAACGAAGCAGTATGTCAGGCAATTCTTGCTGTAGTTTGCACATCGTTTCATTAAGACTTAGTCCAGAAGAAGTCTTGCTAGATGCATCAAAAACAACTCTAAGCTTTGTGGTTGTGCTTGATTCTTTGAAGACAGGCTGATGGGGAATGTAATACCCTTGGTTTTCATTTTGTTTAAGTTTCATATGGCCAAGATTTAAATAATCTTCCATAAATTGCCTGTATGCTTAATATAGGGAATGGTTTTTTGACATCCTTTTTTCTAATTGTAGCAGCCTAGCTGTTGCTCGTGGTTTAGAGGATCCATGAATTTCTTGTTGGTGGTTAAACGGTAGGCGAACAGTGTACGTTCCGTCTTCGTTTCTGGTAGTATTGGCTGCATAGTAATCTTCACAGAACTGCTCAACTTCTGTCATTTGCCTTGGCTGAGATACTTCTTCTAGTTCCCAAAATTTGGTAAGTTGTTTATCTTCCTCAATTAACGTAGTCATGGATACGACTTGAATTCGTTTGTCCCCCTGGCTGCTACTGTTTCCAGAAAGAATCCATCCGAATTCTGTGTTTTGTCCTAAAAGACCTTCGTCTGTCTTTTGAATTCCTTCTAGGATGACTTGGGCATATTCTTTTACTCCCATAATGATTTCGATTGGACCGGGCTTGTGAAATGTCGGGTCTGCGAGGTTTTATTGTCCCACTCTGTCAAGTTAACGTTCAATGGTGTTTTTGGTAACGCCTGTGTAAGCTTTGGTAAAATGTAGAGCGTGGTTTCAACAAAAAATTTCTAGGGAATTTGGACTTCAGTGTTGTTTCCATCTGCCATTTAGTGGTTTGGGGCTTGCCAGCACCAAGTCCTGTCACCTCTGCTATGATTCTTCTCGGCAACGCAAGGAAGCTTGCAGCTTCTTCTGTTATAAAGGATGACTGGGACCCTGGATCAACGAGCACTCTCAGGTATTCGTAGTCGTCTTGTGCTTTTTGTACTTTGGTTTGAGCGGTTGCTAAACATACCATTTCATTGTTGCGTCCGACATGACTGGTTGTAGTAAGTTTTTTAATTTTTTTTTCTATTCAAGTGCACATATATCATATTTCCAAAACAAAAGCTAACAGAAAAAAAAAACGGTTTTATTTTCAGAGTCAGGGCGCCTATAATCTACAAAAAAGCTGTTTATGCTTCTAAAAAAACCCTTGTGTTTATGTGTTATTCACGTGAAGTCCAAACAAAGGTACGAGAGGGTCTTCCAGCAATTCGTGAACAAGAGAATGCGTGATGTCTAAAGGGACCGAGAAAGATATTATTTTGAACAGAAACCTTCTCTGCTCCGTTACGTTTAATACCTGTTCTAATAATTTTAATATAATTTTATATAAAACTTTATTCATAAATGGGTCCATATTTCTATTTCTAATGTTTACAAATTACTGATGGGCAAGTGATTACTTACCGATTTGAAGTCGGTAAGTATTCACTTACAGATCAGTTATTTGTGTACATTACTTACAGATGACAATTTAACCAGTACAGTTGCATTATTACCCGTACAGTACCAATTTCACACTAGAAAAATAATTTTAGGAAAAGTACAGGGTGTTTGATTATATTTACGTGGGATTTGGAGACTTTATTTTATGAAGATAGAAAAAAATGTTTTATACAAAAATTATAGGTTTTTTTTCGTGTTATCTGGAGCTCGATTACCTCTTGGTGGATCTTGTCTTCTTGATTGGTTACTTCGATTTTGCGAGAATGAGTCGACATGCACAAATGTGTGATGCTCTCGGTTGCAAATGCGACATCGTAATGCAGAATTGCATTTAATAATTGCATCATGATTAAGGCAGTTAGTGCACAGCTTCTTTTTTTTTGACTTTAATCTTGCAAGTGGTGTTAGCTCTTTGAACTTTGAACAATTATAGAGTGTGTGTGACTTTTGGTTGCAAAATCTGCAACAGGCGGTCTCATGTGACATTCTTTGAGTAGTATTCATCTTACTGTCCGCGATGGCTTCCAATGATTGAAATCTTTCTTGTAGAAATTTCTTGATATCTGCAAGCTCTTGTAACTTATTTGGTTCTGCAAATGATTGATCATAAATCTTATTAGTTTCCGGATCCCATTTTCGACAAATAATTTTGCTTATTATAGGGTTCCACGATGACGTGTCTATGTTAAAATTATTGAGAGCTTCTAGGCATTCGACGATGATGTCGTGTAGTTGTTTCAATTTGTAGGCTGATTCTTGAAGGACCTGAGGAGTGTCAAAGATCTTGTCTATCAGCTTCGATACTAACAGTCTTTCATTGCTGTAGCGATCGCGGAGGATGTGCCAAGCAGTATTGTAGTTGGCTTGAGATATCTGAAGATGTTGTATTAGTCGACTTCGACGGCTTCTCCCCTAACATGGGATTTGAGATACTGCATTTTTTCGACCTTGATCAATGCACTGTTTTGATGGACGACTCTGGTAAAAATATCTCGAAAGGTGACCCATTCTTCGTACCGTCCATGGAAGCATGGTAAGCTGACCTGTGGTAAATTGATGTTAGATGGTTTTGGGTCTTCGTTTATTTTCTTTAATTTTTTTGCGTAGAAGTTGGTATCGGCTGGTGGGTTTGTTTTCGTGTAATTCCGCATTGATTTGCACTAGGCATTGGTTTAGTTGACTTAATCGTATTTCTTCTTCTTTCAGTCGGTTTTGCTGAGTTGTCGGTATTGATAGAGGTTCTTGTTTTGTACTCGTGGATTCAGCTATTTTCTCTATGTTTTCGGCTATATATTTCATAGCATCTCGAAAACATTTTGCCATGTGAGTTGATGATCCAACTAGCTTGATTATTTCTTCATGATTTTTCTTAGCGTTGTTCCAGATAGACTGAATATGCTTCTTTTTGTCGTTGTAATATTGTTCGGTCTTTCTGTTTAATGGATCTTTTTTCATGTTGCCTGTTAGCCGGACTATTTCCTTTCCTAATTCTTGTTGGGCTTTGGCTAATTTGTTGATTTCATCGGTGACGGTAGACATTGTTGATGTGTTTTGGTTATTTTTCTTAAATCTCCCCAAACAGTTCAATAAACCTGGCTTCTAGTTTAGTGATAAATTGGTCTGATTCTTTTAGGGTGTGGCTGGCTGTGGATGGCTTGGATTATTCTTGAATTTTTGGAAATTCAAAGGTTGCTTCTTCGGTTGGCGTCAGTGGTAGACCAGTTTGGTGTAGTTTTATGGGTATGTTGTCAGAGCAGGCGTCTGCCAGCTTTTGGAGTTTTTCTTGTCTTTTCTTCTGCCTTTGGTTTCTATTAAGTCTTCTTCGTGCCATAAGAGTCGTAATAAATTGTATAATGTGGTTACGTTGTGACTTGTGTTTTTGGTTGGCAATTATTTTCCCGCCAGCGTTAACTGATCTTAAGAAAATTTTTGCTCTTTAGGAGTTGTGCTCATATACCCGTCAGCTTGAACTAACAAGGGAATACCCACTATTCACAATAGTTTTCTTGGCAGCGTTAACTGATCTTAAGAAAACTACCTCTTCACTGCAATTTTTTATTTTGGCTAAAGCAATGCTCGCCAGCGTGAACTAGCAGGAGATTTACTTTATCAATTTGTTCTCCAGCGTTAACTAGGTATCGAAAAAAATGACTTGCCGCCACAATTAAATGCAGATCTTGTGTACTTATGTGTTTGTTTGTTCGTAACTAGTTGAAGTCGGCTTCTAGTGTGGCGTAGTATCCACCCTGTAGATTGGATTTGATTTGTGCGAAGTTCCTTGGTTTGGTACTTCAGTTGGATGCTGGTTTTTTGCTCGAAGACCATGTACAGAGTTGCCTTGACCTTGGCGTCGTCTGCATATTTCTTACTGATGGGGTGCTTGCTTCACACCCTGTATAGTCGTGTGGATTGTATAGGTTTCGTAGGTTAAGTGAGTACAACTTTTACAATAGTTAAATACTGATTTATTGATTATAAGCTACGGGTTTATATACAACAATTTTTGATGATACACTATAAACAACAATTAAAACGTTTAATATGGGAATTACTGATGGTGCGAGTTCCTGGTGACCCACATTGTCTGTCGTCGACCGGCAATCTGCTTGATCAGCGTGGTCAGCGCCCAGCGGTAAACGTACTATTGTAACAATTAAATTTGTATACTGGGTGTTGTATGTCTAAGTGCTACTTAGACAACCCACATATTTAATTTCATTGACTACAGTCAATGAAATCAAATATGTGAGGGTAGAAATGATTACAATAGTAAGCGTCTAGTTTTTTTGTTTGCCATCATGTTTAAAACATCATCAGCATCCACTTGTAAATCCCAGTGAATCGACAAGAGAGCCAATGAATTAAGTCTCGCATTTCCCATTTTATTTCTTGACTAGGTTTTGATCCGTTTTATGGTAGAAAATGAACGCTCTGGAGTCATGGTTGTTACTGGGATCGTGGCTATCACTGTTAGTAGGTATTTGGAAAAAAAATCTTGATTGCAATTTTTTAACACTTCAAGTACTTGTCTTTCATTGATAAAATTTTCTGACACCATAGATAATATTCCGCTTTTATTGCTGAATCGGAAGTATCGTCCATATAATAAGCAGATAATGAGTCCAACATGTGAGCTTATTCCGGGAAAGCGGCACCTGGCAAAAGTATGTGAAATGCCGAAAGAACAGTTTCATTTTCTGAAACTATTTTCTAAGCTAATACAGCTATTCTTTAATAATCTTAAGGTAAGTTGGTGTTAAAATTTGCTTTTTGAGTTTGTTTACAGGCGATTCTTGAAATTGTAATTTCAGCTTCAAAAATGTCCTTCAGTAAGTTGGACGCAGAAAAGAATATTGACTTAAACATGGAATCAGCAGTCTCTCTTAGACTTTTCAACGAAGAAATCACATCACTTGCATATCTTAAAGCTGATACCAGATCATGCGATGGACTTTGCAAGAATTTAGACAGTGGTAAAGTAAAACTTAACAGCTTTTCGCACACTAGCAAAGAAGGTCGGTTACAAATGCACCCACATGTTGATAAGAGCCTTTACCTTTGCTAACAGTGGCATGACCAAATAAAATACATATTTTGCATTATATGTATGTACATAAGTATGTAAGTGTGTGTATTATGGGGGAATCAGTATGTAAATTATTATTAGTAATATTATTATTATTGTTATTATTAATATTTTAATAGAATGTTATAGACTAATATTTAATTTGCTTTAGGCACATACAGCCGTAAATTCAGCTAGGTGCCAAACAAAAAAAAACATTGTTTTCCCCATAGAATTAGGTACCAAAACTGTAATCTATAAAATATGTAAAATTATAGGATAAATTTGAACTTGTATCGTGACAACTTATAATTTGAATTGCTGAGTCGGGCTCGTGTAATTCACCTGCTTTCAAGAACTGCAAACAACAATTCGGCAATACTATCTTTCGGACAGTGACGCAAATATTTTCAGTTCACAATGTAAACTGGTATTGTTTGGTTTTAGTGAAAAAATACAATTTCGCTCTTCGATGCTAGCTGTTTCTGGCCATAGACGTTTTTAAATAAAAGTCTCAATATTTTCCAACTCATAGGAACCAGTAAAAGTATCTCTATCAGTTTGACCTCGTTTTATACCTTATAAAAAAGCTTGTTTTAGTCTGGTATAATGTTCGGTATGGAATTTCCCATGTATTTAACGAGATTAAAGCTAGAGAATACTCGTATCTGGAATCTAATTTAATTGTAGATACAAAGATGACTTCTAAACGATTAGAACGGCCCTTTAACATAAATTTGACGTGACTGATGTAAGCACCCTTTCACGGATACTTTTATAACTTCTTATGGTCAAGAAATGTTAAAGCGCGATGACCACAATTAAAGGAACTAAATGTCTGATATTGATCTCAATTAAAATGTATTTCTGCCGGTTTCATATACTCTAGAAATACTTAAGGTGGATTCAAATTACCGAAACTATCAAAATATATAACTTTCTTATCATATTTATTATGAGATACCCAATGAATATCAAATCCGCTATTTTCATCTAAATTTAATACATCGCATTTGATATATTTTGGTGTTTTAGGAAGCTCATCCCCAATATAAACTTCCCGAAAATTAGGTATTATCTTCAATTTAGATGCATAGAGTTTTACATCTTGATGGCTCAAAGGTCTGTTAGGTATCTTTAATGGTAGTTTTATGACAACTTATGTATATATAAACCATAACCTGTCTTATACTTATTTAAATAAATCCATTTCCTTTTTAGCAATGCTTCCATTGTTGCGTTATATCTTTTATTCTTTTAAATTTTCTTTAGCATTTGAGTACCTTGATAATTCGTCTCCCGAAATCTCCCTTTTTAACTGGGCACGGCCGAAAATTGGTATGGGTAAAATTCATAGTTTGCGGAACCGGAAAAACCCAACTTCTTTTTTTTCGACCTTTATGGACCGGGATCCGGGGTTTTTTTTATGATTAATAAAAGCTAAAACTTTTTGAGTGGCTTGTTGACGAGTCCCAAAAATTTTACTGCAGCAACATTGGACCATGATAGGACTGCTTCAAGAAACCTCCCTGTTTTTAGGTGTGCAAAAAAATTTATCCTAACAGGTTAATTTAACATATTTTGTTAAGATTTTTGAGAAAAAGAAAAAGTGTTTTCCACAAAACTATGATATTATACCGGTCTCCATCAAACAATTGGAAAAACATCAGGTATAAATTCCATCACTAAAGCCAATTTTTGAATATTGTTTAAATTTTTAAAATTTTTCAGGATTGTTCTACAAATTGGTCATGATTTTGTATTTCAACCAAATAGGCCAATTCGGGGGCTCTGTACTCATTGACAAGCTGATTTTTTTGTTTTGAAATAATATTTAAATTCAATAAAAATTTTACAATTAAAAATAATAGATTTAATTGCAGGCTTTGGTTAAAATTTCTACAATAATTTTTAAAAATAAAAGTCAGTTTAACCATTTCTTTATCTTTTTTTTGTTTTATATTTTTTAATAAATAAATTTAAAAATTTTTTAAAAATTAACTTTTCAGTTAAAAGTTAAATTTGGGATTAAAAAAATAAAATGCTTTTTTTTACGTTGTAATATAAAAAGACTCTAATACCACTACCTTTAAATAAACATAAGTTATATTAACTTTTAATAAAT
>JAHBCN010010965.1:0-30067 GCA_019359885.1 Listronotus oregonensis | reverse complement strand
AGCAAACCAAGTAAAAAATTCCCGAATATTTTGCTACCGTTGCTGAACCGTGAAAGCGATTTTTGGTGAAAACGGATAGTATATAAGGTCGTAGTTTTAAAATTTTTGTTATCACTTAAAAAGGTTTGGGGAGATACATCACAAACCCGAAACGTTGTGTATAATTAAAAATAAAGACAATGGAAGAAAAGTTTTGTGTTATTGAAACCATAACATTGTCAACCTTTTAAAAAACAAAAAAAACCTGTCATGAAGATAGCCAAGTCCTTTTTTACAAAAAATATTTAATGAGGGCTATGCCTTAACAGATACTTTAATGATTGCGACGTTAAAAAAAGTTTTTTAAAAAAACCCCAAAAAAAGACAAAAAAAAAGAGCAGGTAATGCAACATCAGAAATCAAACCAAAATTTAAAAAAGGGAAAGAAAGAACGAAAAAGAGAAAAAAAATTTGGGGAGGATGGATTTACAGAAATGCTTACTTACCCCTTTGCTAAGCTATACCCATTTTACCCCCAAAAAACTTGGACTTTAACCAACTATTTATTTTTAAACCCAAAAGTTGTCTTTTTTAAATCACAAAAAGAAAAGGGGCCCAGCAAATTAAAAATACGTAAGGGGAACTTATTTATGGTTAAAAAATTGAAAGGGCCCAAAAACCCAAAATAAAAAAATTTTTACTAAATTTTTTAAATATAATTCCCCAATTTTTAAAAATACTTAAAAATACTGTACATAATAATTAAAGAAAAGGGAAATTTTTAAAAAATTTAGGAAGGTGGGCGACACAATTTTAAGTACAGTCAAGAATACAAATCCATTTATTGTAAATTGAGATTGGATTTTAAAGACAAAATAGTTTTTCAAAAGAAAGAAATTTTCCCTTTGTTTAAAAAAAAAAAAAATCAAAAATACGGGTTTTTCAAAGTAATTTGATTCAACAAAAAAGGGAAAATAAAGCAATTTTACAATATAAAACGTACTTTATTAAATCAGATTTTTCAGTCATTTGAAGAGAATTTAAGATTACAACTTAAATTTGATTTAATGCCACTAATAAGAAACACAACGATTCCAATTAAAGCAGACAAATAGAAACATTTGAAAAGCTTTTTTAATAGTTGACAAGTCTTTTACATACACTATAAATTTCGTTTTCAACTACAGCGTCCTACCAATTGGTGGAAGACTTTAAAAAAATTTAGATAAATAATATTAATTATTATTTAAGTTGATTTTGTGTCATGTTGTAAAAAAAAACTGGTTTAATAAAATGTAAAAGTAATTTGTAATTTTTCATTTAAAATAGGTATATGTATTATTTTCTATAAAAGTTTCTAGTTTTTGATTAATGAAGCGAACGGTAAAGCCCCGAATTTTAAAATTTTTAGTCATTTCTTTACTAAGAGTTAAAAAATATATTTGTTATAAAGTAATTTTTAGTTTATCAACTAAAAAACCCTACAATTAAATTTTTTTTTGTTTAAACATTTTGCTTTATCGGGCCAAATAAAAATTTTTAAGTTTGAAATTTTTCCATCTCCTGTAAAATTGAAAAAAAGTGTTTTGAGGTACAGAAATAAGTTGTTAAGAACAGTTCAAGAAAAAAAGTGTTTTTTTTTTTTTTTTTTTCAAGGTAAGAAAGAAATTGTGCGTAAAAAAATTTTTCTACATTACGGGATAAATTTTTTTAAAAAATAGAAATTTTTTGTTATCTTGAAGATTAAATTAAAAACTTTTTTTTCCAAAAGAATTTTACTGAAATGTTTTGATGGTTTATTGATAACAATAAAATCATTATAACTAGGGAATAATAGCATTATTCACGTGTTCCACTTCAAAACAAAAAGTCAAACACTTCTGACCTGTAATATTTAATGGGTGGATAAAAACACTTTGGGATTAATTTTAAAGCGTTACCAAAAGCTAGTCGACTTATTTGGGCACCTCAGTTGTAAAGTATTAAAGTAAATATAAAAAATAAAGATTATACAAATTTTAATAAAAGATTGATAAAATTTTTTTGGAAATGATTATTATTCACTCGGCTCGTGTCATAAACTTTATCTGCGTGAAACACACCCATCATTATATGCTTGTTAAATAATATACTAATATAAACGGCAAACAAAAATGTTTTTATTAATTTTCTACATAGTAGCGTCAATGAATACATAAACCTGCCAAAATTTGGAAGTCCTCAAGAACTGTTCAAATTTTTATATTTTTTTTTTTTGTTTTTTCCCATTTTTTAAAAAAAAGAAATATTTTAAAGATGGCAAAAAAAATTTAAAAGGTTTTAAAAAATACTAATGATATTTAAATAAAAAAATTTTTTAAAATCGCTGTAACTTTAAATATTAATTTTCGCATTTTAACAGGGTCTTTTTTTGTAGACAATTAAATTTTCTACAAAAATAGTTTTGTAATATATTTTCGTATTTATATTTTAAAAAAATCAATTTAATTCCTGAGAAAAATTTTACTTAATTTTCGGACTGTAATAATTGCTTATAAGATATTTTTTTTTTAGTTTATTTTGATTTCTAAAAATCAAATTAAAGTAAAATTGTTTGGCTTTTCTCCAGAACAAAGATATTTATATTATTTAAAAAAATTATACTCTTTAGAGATTATTTGGAGAGCTAGTCTGCTTAACAAAAAACATGAAAAGACATAAAAAAAGGGTTTTAAATTTTTTATAAAATTGATTTGTTTTAACTACTATAATAAAATAATTATTTTTATGAAATTATATAAAAATAGAAATAAAATTTCATGAAAAAATTAAGCGTTAAAATATATGTTATTTCAAACCTATTTTTTCGAGGGCGGGTGTAGCAAATAAATTATTTGATTATATTACTTAAAATAGATAAGAAACTAAATAATTGTGTTTTATTAATTGACATTGATTTCTGACATGACTTTTTAAAAAATAGTTACTGGTTAAGGTACACGTGTAGGTACTTTTAATATTTAAAAAAAATATGTATAAAAATAAATAAATAAATAAAAAAATTTTGGCCATATAGATAGGTTTTTATAGTTTATTTTGATTTCTGGGAATATCAAATTTAAAAAAAAAAAATTTACTTTTTTTCCCGAATAAAGATATTTTTATTATCTTTAAAAATTAAACTTTTTTTTTGAGATTATTATGGGGAGCTACGTCTCGCAATAATAGTAACAAAAAACATGAAAAGACATAAAAGGGTTTAATTCTTAAAATTGGGTTTGTTTTAAGTACTATAACAAAATAATTATTTTTATGAAATTATAAAAAAAGAAAACAAACTTACTTGAAAACATTGTACCTTCCCCCGAACTATTTTTTTAAAAAAAGTCATGTCAGAAGTCATTACCAGTTAACAAAACACAATTTTTTAGTTTCTTATCTGTTTTAAGTAATATAATCAAAAAATTTTAGGGCTACACCTGTCCGTCGATAACCAAACTTGAAATAACATATATATCTATAACGGGTTGCCAATGTTGTCATAAGTTTATTTTCTATTTTTATATAATTTCATAAAAATAATTATTTTATTAAAGTACTTAAAAAAATCAATTTTATAAGAATTAAACGGTTTTATGTCTTTTCTTTTTTTTTTGTTACTATTATTGCGAGAGCAGACTAGCTCTCCAAATAATCTCAAAAAAAAGTATAATTTTTTTTAAACAATATATAAAATCTTTATTCTGGAAAAAGCCAAATAATTTTTCTTTTAATAAGATATTTTTTATATAGTAAATAAAATGAATAAAACATAAAAAGATTAAACATTTAAATATTCCTTTGAGGTTCAAACAATTTTTGGGAAATATATTCTATATTAAATTTTTAAAGAAAATAAAACAAAATTTAAATAAGTAAAATTGTGTAAAGAGTTATTTATCAGTATTTTTAATATATGTTAAAAATTGTCTGCTTGATTAACATATAAAAAAATTTTAAAAATTAAATTTTCATTTATTTTTGTATCGGAGATTTTAAAATTTATAAGTGGTGGGTGGTAATCGCAGTCACTTTATTTTAAAATAACCCAAAAAAGTGAGCAATAAAGGTCACTTGTTTTTGAGCCATATGCTGAACCGCATTCTGTTTTGCAGAGCAAAATATGATTTTCAAGACGTTTTCAGGTACTGGGGGGAGCATTTTTACTGGTTTTAAATAATTGTCTTTTTGCCAACCCCAAGAGGGATAAGAGAATTAATTTTCCGTTCAACTTGTGAGTAGACTCTGGTCGAAGGTAGTGAATGAAGTGTTTACAGTGTTCACTTTTATCTTTTGAAGGTAATGCCATGAAACGTTTGAGGGGAGATATTCGGTTTTTTTGGAGTTTTAGCACCATACATTTAGTATACAACTTTTTTACCTTCACCTTTGTTTTTAACCATTAGAAGTTCAGCTGCTACGTAATTTATAATCTTTTAAAAATTTTAAAAAAATTTTTTAAACCCTTTAAAATAAAAGGGGGGTAGTACACATCCAGAGAATGTATGAATAAAAAAAAATCTTTTTTTTTTTCCCCAATATTTTCATATTTACCAACATATTTGATAATAGAGCGATTTTAAAAAAAAAAATCTTTTATCAGGTGCAAGGGTCTACTCACAAGAAAGCAATGGAAATTTAATTTTCTAATTTTTTGAAAAGGGGTTGAAAAAGATGATTTTAAAACCAAAAAAAGACACAACTAGCAGCACCTAAAAAGCTTTAAAATATTTTTGCTCCTGAAAACCGGAGCGGTTCAGCATTACCAAAAAAGGGCTTTATTGTACCGGTTGCATTGGTTTTTCAGTGAAAGTGATGCAATAACTACCCACCAAATATAAACGTTAATAAAATTTTTATTTCTTTGATGTTTAAAAGCAAATTTTTTTTTACATTTATTAAAATATTTTAAAAATTTTTTTAAAATTTTTTAATTTAAATTTTATAATATTTTCTTAAATATCTAATATAGAATATGTTTTAAAATTTTTTAAACCTAAAAAATATAAACTTTTAATTTTTTATGAATATTTTTTTATGTTACTATTATATAAAAATTTTTAAAAATTTTTAGTCCGAAAATTAATAAACTACTTTCAGAAAATAAAGTTCACAATATCTTCAAACATAAAAATACAAAATTATTATAAAACTATTTTTGAAAAATTTTTAAATTTTTTTAAAAAAATTTAAACAAATAATGAAATATCATAAATATTGTTTAAACAATATAAATATTTGTTCATTATTAAAATCGGAGCTGTTCTTGAGAACCCAACTAAAATGCTTTTTTTACGTACTAACACGTTTAACTTTATTTCTAAAAATATTCTTTAGGAATTAATGTTTATCTTTTGCCCCTATTGTAGTGATTGCATTACCACTAATACCATAAGGAAATATTTTAAACTTAAAGTTTTAGTCACAATAGATAAAACACATTCCATTACTTCCAAATGAAACGACACATTTAAATCTAATCTGATGAAAGCTGTGTTGGACTAAGACAAATGACGGAAAAACCTTTCCATTAGTGGTGGGAACCGGTAAGTGAATTTTATTATCTTCAATTTACTACAACATTTATTTTACCACAAGAATATAAACGGGAATTAAGAGTGCCAAATTGGGGTAGAAAAAAAGTTTTAAATTAAATTAGATTAATCTACCTAACGAAAAATAAAAAAATTAAAAATTAAAAAGTCTTTAAAATATGTTCCAATTTTAAGGGTTTTTTTAAAAAAAAAGCATAATTAAAAATTTTTTTTAGTTTACTTTTGCTATTTATGAACCTAATCAGGTAGCCCTGTTTAAAAAGGATATTTTGTTTACTTTTTAAAAAGCTGAATACTCCTATTATAACAAATAATTTTAAGAACGAAAATTATTTGATATAATAGGGTATTCTTTTTTTTTGGATAATAAGCTATCGAACCGGGTAAAATTTTTGGAAGAAGCTTCTCTTAAACTTTAAAATTTTTTGATTTAACCCAAAAAACAAAACTTAACCTGATCAAGGACCTACCCCATAATAGAAATTTTAGTTAACCAGTATTTATTAATACGGTTAAACTTATAACGGGCGACGCAAAATAAAAATATAGAGCCCCGAGCCTCTGGAGCAATTACCAATGTTTAAGCCCACAATTAACAGTAAAAATAAAAGATATAAGCCGCCACCCAAAAGTTATTTTTTTCTTAAAAAAATTGGCTCAAAAAAAAAAATTGGGTTTTTTAAATAAAAAGAAGTAGATAAATGCTTTTAGAAGCGAAGATTTGTATACCTAGTAACAAAGGTAATAAAATTTAAAAGGATTTCTCTTCTTCCTTTTATCAATTTTTATGCATATTTTAGGTTGCTTGATCATTGGTTTACGGTGCTTGTCGACGAAAGGCTTTGTAAATGACTTGAATAACAAAAAGTTTGGGATGTTGTGTAAAATTCCCAATTCTAAAACGAATATCAAAGAACCTTTGTCTCTTGGGGAAAAAAGGGAAATTTTTTTTGTACAGGAAACATTTGTAATTACGTCCAACAAAATCCTCACGTAGATTATTTTTAAAAAAAAAAAAAATGTCTACAAACCTTTGGTTTCCCTTTTGGTAATATCGCCTGCAAAATTGCTATACAGGCCTGTTGCGAAGAAGCTCACTTTTTATTGCTGATGGTGATGGTACTATAATTTTGAAAGACACGTAGGCTGGAAATAAACCAGTGAGAGGGATCGTAGAATATTTTTTTAGAAACAAAATTCACATAGCATAACAGATTGAAAAAGCCTTAACGAAATCTATTTTGAAAACTAGAACATATACTGATACTTAATAATAATAATTTTTTTTCCCCACTTCTGTTAATATCCCTAATATTATTAATTTTTTTTTAAATTTGTAAAAATATTTAAAATAATGGTTCATAACAGAATTTATATTAATTTATAATAAAAAGTTTTGAAATGTATCTATCCAAACCTTTTCATAATAAACGCCCCAAAAAAAAATAGTACGAAAGATTCAAAATGATTTTACAGGATTTGCGGATTCCAGGCGGCCGGGCAACCCAATACTTTCTGCTCATCCCGTAAACTATCTTTTTTGGGAATTTTCGAAAATTTTTATTATTTCATACTGAAGTCCGTTTGTATCAATATTTGATTACAAAATCAATATCACAATATTTCTGAAAATACATCATCCTTTTCCGAGGAACAGTTTAAAAAGAAAAAAAAAAAAAAATTTGACAATTTAAAATGTTTAATTTGATTTATAAAAATAAAATTTTCATATCACACTTTCCTGTGACAAATGGGGTACAGTTAGGCGCAGAATGTTTTCCCTAAACCAAAAAAATTAAATATGGGTGTCATAAAAAATTTAAATTAAACCGTTTCCGTGGGGCGGGAATCCCATAATCACGTTTTAAAAAATCAAATTTGACTTTTATGAATTGTAGGGTTTTTTTTTAAGGCGTTGCCAAAAAAATTGGGGGAAACCCTTGCTGAAAATTTATGAACTTTAGGGATATCATTATAATGAAATTTTAAAAGTGCCCCCGATCCATGTTGCAAAAAAATTTTTTACAAGGTCAAAATTTGCAAAAATAGGTTTTTTTGATTTTTTTTTGTTTTATAAAAAAGTTTGGTAAAAAAAATTTTGATCATGTAATTTTCACAAAAATGTTTTTCACTTTTTTTTCCCTTAAAAAAATTTAACCTTTTTAAAAAAAAAACGATTTAAAATTTACCAAAGTATTATTTTTTAAGCACACTTTTTTCCCGTCATTTTGGTAGTATAAAATTTACGCGGGTTTTTTTAACGTGGTTTTTCAATAGGGGCCCTTTTTACGGTCTTTTTTTAAAACCCGTAGAAAAAAAAGTATTTCATTTAATATTTTTAAAACCCATTAACTAAAAATATTACCATATAACTATTTACATTATATTGCATTATCTGCAAAAAAAAACGGGGCCCTTTCTGGTGGTAAGATATGAGGTGGACGATGAAAAACTGTTACTGCCTAGTACATCATAGTTTCATTATAAGATGCGCACATACTAAAAGATGAAAAAAAAATTATGAGACCTTTTGAGGCAAATCGTCGATGAAAAAAAAAACTGCGAGACACAATTGTAGCTTGGTCTTAAAAGACCGAGGGTGAACAGCAGTCATATTGTTATAATTAATGTTTGTACATACTAATTTTGATTGTTCTTAATTTAAATGTTTTTTTTTTTATTTGTAGAAAAAATAAGTTACTGACTTTAGAATATGACTTTTTTATCTTCAAACATACGACCTGGTGGAGGGTAATTTGAAACGTGCTACTGACTGAATATCTTCCGTATAATTTGTTTTTTTCTTTTTTTTTTTTTTCCACTCCAATTTATTTAAACATTTTAAAATTAGAATGTAAAACTTTTTAGCATGCTTTCTTCCCGGTTTTTTTGGTCCAAGCAAAAATTTGGGGTTTCGTTTTTTTCATTGATATTTGCCGTCTATACAAATTTTTTTTTTTTTGTATAGGGGACTTATAATGAAACTTGATGAAAAGGGGGATTTTTTGGGGTCTAAAAATTTTTTAAAACTGCAGATTTGGAGAAAAAAATTCAAAAAAGTTTTTGGAAAATTTTTGTTTTTTTAATCCCTTTTCATTATTCATATTATTATAAAGGCCAAAGAAAAATTCAACATTTAAAGTGGGGTGTTTGGTTTAAGTTTTTTTTTTTTTTACCTTTTTTAAATAAAAACAAATAGGGAAAAAATTTTCCCTTTTTTTTTTTTTAAAAAAAAAAAAATTTTATCATATTTTTTTTTTTGGAAATTTTTTTTTTTAATTTTAAAAAATTTTTGTTTTTTTTCGTGAATTTTTGATTTTTTTAAAAGCAACCTTTTACTTTTTAAAAATCTATAAAAAAAATTTAAAACCCTTTTTTGAGTATAACAAAAAATTTGGGGCCACGTTTTAAATGGATGATTGTCTTGGAAAAATTTTTTTTTTTAACCCCTAATCCGAAACTTAAATTATAAATCAATAAAAAAATTTTTTTAAGATGATTTTAAAAAATATCCTATATTAATTTAAATTTAAAGTATACGGGGTGTAGTGTGGGTGGAAAAAGAAAAATATTTTTTCCTAAAAACAATCATCCATAAGTTCAAACTGGGCCCCTGTTTTATACATGGGAAAAATTTTTTAATTCCTTATAAAATTTAATTATATATAGGGGGGGCTTTTAAAAAAACTCAAGAAATTTTACGATAGAAAAAACATGCAACCTTAAACTTTTTAAAAAAAAATAAAATTAGTTTAAAAGATAAAATGGGCTTTGTTATTCTTTTAAGTAAAAAATTTAAAAAATATAATTTTTCCCGTAATTTGTATTAATTTTTAAATAGGTAAAAAATTTAAAGAAAACTTCAATAAATCCGAAACGTCGTGACAAGCCCCATACTATTATATACCGTTTAACTTGTTTTTAGGCGCTATCTAAATATATAATAATATACGGGTTTCGGGAAATGGGAAAAAAAATTTTAAAAGGTACGATT
This sequence comes from Listronotus oregonensis, assembly GCA_019359885.1. Taxonomy (NCBI): domain Eukaryota; kingdom Metazoa; phylum Arthropoda; class Insecta; order Coleoptera; family Curculionidae; genus Listronotus; species Listronotus oregonensis. Next base: position 20,521 of record JAHBCN010010965.1, on the reverse strand, counting down.
CTACATAAAAAGAAAAAAAAAAAATCATATTAACAGGGGGCCCGGGAAATGTTGAAGAACTACAAAAAAAAAATATAAACCTCAAAAGAAGCGAATAAAGTTCCCAATAGCATTGGTTATATGGAAAACAAATTTCTATGGGGAACGGAATGACTTTTAAACAGTTGGGGGGGTACATGAGAAAATAAAAACTGAAAATTCATTTTTTAAGGGGAAAAAAACTTTAGTATAACTATTTTTTTGAGTCCTAAAAAAACGTCCCCTTTTAAGGAGTTTTTTGCAGTCTTTTTAGGGGTTTTTTTTAAAAAAAAATCTCAGTAGTTTTTTTGGGGAAAGAATAGAGTGGAAGAACTAGATAATAAAGGTGGCTCGAAACATCACTAAAAAAAAAAATTTTTAAAATTTTTTTAGGGCTAAATGCCAAGGCTAGAGCTTAAATGTTTAAAGTGAGATAAAAAATAGTTTTTTTTAAAAAAAGTTTATTGAAATAAAAAAAATCTAAAAGTTACATCGACTTGTTACCGTGACCATAAATTGATTATATGTGTGATTTTTTTTTTTATTTTTTCTTATCTTTTGACTGTTACTTTAGATCACGTTTGGTATTTTTTTATCGTATAAAATATTATAAGCCTAATAAATTATTTTTTAATGTACTTTTTTTTGGGGAAAACTTTCATGGATGGGAAAATTTCCCCCAAAATTTCCATTTCTTTTTTAAAAATTTACGTTAAACTTCCTATTTTATACAAATATCTTCAAACTTATTTTTAAAAGCATGTTCCAAATCATAAACATATTTAATAAACAAATCGAGAGGGTGCTGCAACGCTCCATGAATGTTTTTTGCAGTGTCGATGTCGTAAATTTTATAATACGTATAATATATTAACAGAGAATTAACATCTAAAGATTCGCATTGTGATCTATAATTTTAACAAGTATCACAATTACCATGCACTTTTTGTGTTTTTTTTTAAAGGGGTATCCACAAAACTGAACGAAACGAATGAAACAGCACAAAAAAACAAAGCAATAAACGAAACATGTAACCCCGGACTAAAAGCTGCCGGCAGCGGGTTGACAGTTAAACAGCTTAGCCCCCTCCTAAAAATTTTGGGACTTCAAATAATGTCGCTTCTTATTGAGGTTTATATTCTTTGCTACAAGCCCTTGAAGATGGTGTTATAAAAGTGGTTTTTATTTAATTTACTAGGATTTACTTACAATAGAGGAATTAATTTCTACGTATAAGTTTAAGTAATTGAAGGTCATTTTTTTGGGAAAAATCAGGTGACCCATATTAAAAAAGTGGCGTGGGAAAAAAGGGGGGTTGGGGGTTTTTTGGGGTTTTTTTTTTTTCCGAGTGTATTTTCGCTATCTTTTAAATAAATCATGTTTCTTTGAATTTTTTTTAAAAAAAAAAGGGTTTCCCCTTTGGTAAAAAATCGTAAAAGGGGGCGAGGGTTTTTTGAGATAAACGGACTTAAAAGGACGACTGAAAATTTCGTTAATACAGTAAACAGGCTATGTAATAAAACTAAGAAGATGCTTAAATACTTTTTTTTAAAAAGTAGTTTTTTTTTTACACCAATTTAAAGAATTTAAAAAATTTAAAAAAAGTTTTATATTTTTTTTTTTATAGATTTGTTGGTATTTTTATTATTAAAATTATTATTCAAAAAAAAAAATCTGAGCATTAAAGAACTAAAGGAACCTTTTGTAAGTAAAAGTGTTCAAAGAAACATAATTTATTTAAAAGATAGAAAAAATACACTCGGCGAAAAAAATATGACCCTAAAAAACTAACCACCCCTTTGTTCCCACGCCACTGGTTGCAATATGGGTCAACTGATATTTTAAAAAATGCCCTTTTTAATCCTTAACTTATAAAAAAAAATTAATTCCTGCTTTATAGGTAGATCCTTGTAACAGTGCAAGTAGCATTTAGGTTAAACAGTTTTTTTTTGGGGATATATCCAATTATAAAGCGAATATTAATTTCTAGGCATTCGCCATATTTTGTTAATTTAGCCGCGCGCGCCGTGGGGGAATTAAACGAAAAAACTTAAGTTTGAACAGGTCGCGGCAGTCTAAAAAAACATTTATGGGAAAATCTTCGAGTATACAATACCAGAGGCTCTTGTGCCATTGTTTGTTAGTGTAAATCTTTATGGTTGTTTTTTTTTTATTGGTGAAATTTCCTGGTATGCAAATCTATTCGTGCCATTGAGTATTGATGAAAGATGGTATTTCAGTAACTTTTAAATCCTTGGTTTGTAAGCGGTCCGATTTCTGGAAGACTGCAGATCGACATTGTGAAACCCCTCTGTAGTAGACAAATGTCATTTTTTTGTTTGACATCGAGAGATTTTACCTTTTCAAAATCACTTCTTGGGGTAACCGGCCCAGCTGTCGAAAAAATTTTTTGGTTTTGGAAAAAAACCTTTGGGGGTCTTTGTGAAAACCATTAATTTTCTTCCATCTTGACCCATAAAGGTATGTTTTTTCCCCCCTATTTAAGCTTTTTATTAATATTTTGCATAAATTCGTTCTTTTTTCCCCCAAATGTCAAAAACCAACCTAAAAACACGCTTTGTTTTTTCCCCTGTTTAGTAATTTAAAATTTGTTTCAGATAAGGCCGGTTTCATTTTTCATTTCCTTGACGTATCCCGTTTCATTTTCAACCCTTTTCGTTCTTTCCTTCTTTACCCGTTTGGGGGTTTTTTGAGGGTCCCGTGACGAACACGTGACCCCCCTTTTTTTAACCTGTTGCAAGACAACCAGAGTACTCCTTATTGAGTCGGAGTTTGTAAGCTCCTTTAGCTGCTAACGACCAGTCCGTAGCTGCACAAAAGTCTAACATCGACAGTGTTTTAGAAGTTAATATTTGAGACCTACTCAGTCCACGTAGAGGAGCACGCAGAAAATTTTCACCCTTTTTTTTTTTAAAAACTTTTTTTTTAAGCAGTCCCCCTTTTTTTTAAAAAACTAGGATTAAGTAACATATAATTTTAAATTTCTTGTAACTATTTCCACCTATGCTCAAAAACATTTTTGTTTAAAGATTTTAACCCTTAATTATATAGCTTGATTTTAAGTAGCGTTTGTAAAGGTTTGCTAACTTGCGCTTAAGATCTTTGTTAACTTTTGAAAAGGGGGCCTTATTAACTTTCATTTTAAGCTTTTTTTTTTTATTAAAGAATACCGTAGATTTTAAAATAGTGTGTTTTTATTTTATGTTGGGCACGGGTTTTTTCATTTCGGCCTGTCTATAGGGGTCACCTTCTTTGGAATTTGTCATTACTGTTTTTTATAACTGTAGATGGCGCCCAAATTTCAATTTCTTTATTTGTGACAAATTACCACAAAAGGGGTTTTTTTTAAATTAACAACTTAGTATTTGTTCTGGCACTGATAGGGGGGTAGTAAGGAATATTTAATAACAAACCCACGACCTATTGCCACGATAACAGGGGCTAGACCGTAAGGCATTTTGTCCAAACCCCTGGCTAGTATAACATCATTCAATTTGGACAATCTCATTATAACTATTAGCCAAAGGAGGGGTTTTTTCCTGATAAATTAAATAAAAATCACCTTTGTGAGACCATCTTCAAGGGCCTGTAGCTCCCCCTGGAAGCATTTCCGGACCTATGTTAATATGAACTTTTTTTTTTATCTTTTTATGATAAATCGTACCTTATAATTTTTCAACGTCCATTTAAAATAAGGAAGTAAACACCGATGACCAACACAATGAACACTCCGTATACGTGAAAGTGGAATTAATTAAAATCGTAAATTATTTCAAAAAACTTTTGTCCAAACTTTTTTTTCTCAAAAGTCTACAGTTTCTGAGAAAATGTATAGGACCCTAATAAAATGCCCACCCTGTACAAGGCAGCAAAAGTTTTTCATCGTCCACCTTATATCTTACCACCAGAAAGTGGCACGTTTATTTAATATATTGCAGACAATGCTGATATAAATGTAAATACATTAGACAGTAATAATACGCTTCACATAATTCGTATCATAGATAATGAATAAGAAGATCTTTTATTCTAATAGGATTTAATAAAATAGACCGTGGAATAGGCCCACTGAAAAAAACCACATTAAAAAAATGCGTCATGTACAGGGTTTTCATTTATATTTTGACACACATTTACAACTACAACTAAAAACGATAGATAAAAAACATCCTATATAAAAGTTTCATAGTTTTTTCTCTATTATCTTTTGAGCATAATAAAAGAAACAAATGAGCATCAAAAAGTTAAGAAAAATTAATAAGTTTACTTTTTCAAATGGAACACTCTGTATATTTTTATTTAGAATAAAAGCTCTTTTTATCCCCTTTTAAAAATATATAGTTTGTTGGTATTTCATTTAGTCGTATTGAAAATATTTAAGTTTTTATTTCAAAAATCGGAAAACAAAAATCAGCATTGCCTTGGAAAACAAATGACTTGCTTTGTTTATACGTTTTGATAGCACCTTGACACGTCTTAAAATTTTGGCGTCGCTTCATTTATATCAAAAAATACTTAACTATGGGATATACCGAAGATCAAAAACACGAAATAATACGTCTTTTCTACGCAAATAATGAAAACATATCGCAAGTTCGCTATGAATATCACCAACGTTTTCCCGGAAGGGAATACCATCGAGAAACTCGATAACTTATATTGTTCGTCGGTTTAGAGAAACAAAAAGCGTTAAAAGAAAAACGAGAACAGTGGCTGCAAATGAAGAGCAAGATTTAAATATTTTGCTTTTTAGAAAATCCCAAAAGTTCAATTCCTTCCGTTTCAAATTATACAAACAAATCCTGGGAAAAAATTCACAGTCCATTGAAGAAACATAATTTTCATCCCTACAAATTTTTGCCATTTCAAAATTTAACCGACGCTCATAAGATTCAACGACTTAATTATTGTCAAGAAATGATTCGTAATCTTCAAAACGATGGAAATTTTTTTAACAACATTTTATTTATTGATGAAGCAACTTTCACTACGGCGGGGATGTATAATAGAAAGAACAAGCATTATTGGGCAACTGAAAACCCTCACAAAATCCAACCTGTTAAGATACAAGGACATAGGTCTCTTTATGTTTGGTGTGGCATGTTGGGCAGTAAGGTTATTGGACCAATAATTTTTGAAGGACCCCTAACTGGAGATAGGTATCTGCTTTTTATTCAAAATGAGATCGAAAATCTGCTTAAAGACATTCCTCTTCAGCAATACAGAAACATTATCTGGCACCAGGATGGGGCACCCCCACCCAATGTTGCACCAGTAACTCAGTATCTTAGCGAGAAATACGGAATTTAGATAGGAAGGTATGGCACTATTAGATGGCCGCCCAATAGCCCCGACTTAAACCCTCTGGATATATTTTGTGGGGTTACCTAAAAAAAAAATTTATTACGAAAGGCCAGAAAATATAAACATACTAAGACAAAAAATTGAAAATGAAAGAATGTTACTTAATAGGAACCGGTCCGAATTTGTTTTCAACGCGATTAATCGTAAGTTAAGGAGAAACATTTTCAAGTGCAGAGAAAATGGTGGCGGCTACTTCGAAAATTTGTAATTATTTATACTTAAAGTTCGTAATAAATAAATCATTTGTTTTCCAAGGCAATGCTGATTTTTATTTTCCATTGATTTTTTAATTAAAAACTTAAATATTTTCAATACGGCTAAATGAAATACAAACAAACTATATATTATTAAAAAGGGGATGAAAAGAGCTTTTATTCCAAATAAAAATATACAGGGTGTTCCATTTGAAAAAAGTTAACTTATTCATTTTTCTTAACTTTTTGATGCTCATTTGTTTCTTTCATTATGCTCAAAAGATAAAAGAGAAAAAACTATGAAACTTTTAAATGGGAAGTTTTTTTCTATCGTTTTTAGTTATAGTTGTAAATGCGTGTCAAAATATAAATGAAAACCCTGTACACTACCTCACAGTAGACCTGGAGCCGAGAGGGTTTTTGCATGTATCATAGGCCCCACGCCGAGGCTTAAGACATCTTTATTCCTCACTTTAAATTTCCGGTATGGCATCCCTAAAGTGTAGCTTTTAGGAGGGATAAATTTTCAAACGTGCAATTAATATCTATGCCTCTAGATCATAAACCCCACTTTGATTCTTGTTTTATGTCGTCAAGGAGTTCGCCAAAGTCCTCGAACTCAATGTGCCATACCAATATGACGTCACTTAAGGTCCGCCATACTGACCGAAGTGTGTTATTTTTTCCACTGTGGACATGGTTCATGGGCCCCACGCAGTTGTTTCGTTATCATTGTTAACATTGAACTGTAGAACAAGATTTCAAAACGCCATACCTCTAGGGTGTCGCCAAGTGACCGCCACAATGGGGTAAACATGTCATTTTTAGCAATGAACATGTATAATAGGCCCCACCATGGAAATGTGTTTTCTTTGTTCATTTTGATGTTCTAAAAAAAGTTCTAAAAACGCCATACCGATGCGATGTCGCCAACGTCAGATATTGGCTTCCAAAGTTGTTACATTTTTATAGGTTAGTTGTATTAAAGGCCCCATTGCCATACCGGCATTTTTGTGTGTATTTTAAAGTATAAAGCATGAATATATCACTGCCATACCGATGCGATATTGCTAACGTCAGATATTGGCTTCCAAAGTTGTCACTTTTTTATAGGTTAAGTGTATTAAAGGCCCCATTGCCATACCGGCATTTTTATGTGTATTTTGAAGTATAAAGCACGAATATATCACTGCCATACCCGTGGCACGTCGCTAACGTGCACAATTAATCGTGTATATATTTTTTTTTAATAAATGTGTATATGATAATATTGTGTATATTGTTTTGCATGTATGTTTATATTTAAAAAATACAACAGTGGTTATTCTCAAGTAAAATTGATCTTGAAATAAGTATTAATAATGTATATAACGTATTGTTGTAATATTTTTTGTTAAAAAAAATAATATAGTGTCTGGAAATAAAACACTATTTTGTATTTTCTTTTAGTAAAAACGTTTCCAAACTTTAGTTCTGATAAAAAAGCGTTAAATCTGTTTTTAATTCTATATAATTTTATTTATTTTAAATACGAATTAATCCTGTGATCCTGTTAAGCGTTTTATCTTGTCATACATGTATTAAATTTAAAATTTAATATTTTTTTTTATAGAAAACTTTTAAAAACCGCAAATATTTTTAAATATTAAAAAAATTTTAAATTTCAATATTAATTAAAATTTATTAAATATTTTTTTTTTAAATAAAGCAAAAATTAATTCACAAATTAAGACATCATTAAACAAAAAAACTTAATTTTAAATTAAAAGTTTGATATAAAAATAAATAAAATAGTCCCGCAAAATATTGAGACTGAGGAGCGTAACCAAAAGGAACAGGAAACGACACAAACCAATGAGCAAGGTTAATATAAAATAATATTATATATTTTTAAAAAATACTTAATATATTTACAACTTTTATTTAAAATTTTTAATATCAATACTAATAATAAATAAATAAAGATATTACTTTAGTTATTTAATCATGCAATAATGACTTGAACTGAAATTTGGAGATCAATGCATTTTCAGAAATAGCTGGTTTTGACGAAAAAACATATGCAGACGAGGATGACGACGCTTTATCTGATGGCACTGCAGAAACGGATGTGAATGCAGGACCATCAGATGACGATCGTGACGCATCTTTTAATGATGCAGAAGTCTAATTTAAAAGTTATTTTTTTTTACAAATGTAATGTATTTTATTTTTTAAAAATAAATTTAAATTCTGCGCTGTAGGCGCGTTTTTAATATAGGGTGTCCGGAAAAAGGAGGCCAATCCGCCGGCCACATATAGGGTGGACCAAAATAATGCCACTTTCGTTATGCCATTTTTTAATTGGGCGCTCGGTGTTCAATATACAGGGCGTCAAAATGAGAAATATAAAATCGTTTTTTTTAAGTAAGTCGAGTGTTTCATAAGATATTAAATTAAAAATTGGTGTGAGGGGATTTTTTGGAACGAGAAATTGATATCAGTTCACGGATTCGCTATACCTTGCAGAGGGCGCCACCTGCGGAATATTGCATGTGTTTAAAATACCAAAACTTTTTTGTACCCCTGTATAATAAAGTTCTGGTAAAAAATTCTAATTATTCAATCTTTTCTTGTAAAAAAAGTATTCTTAGTAAATGTTCACCTGAGAATCCGTTTATTAGATATCTTGAATTTTAAAATCTAGATACAAATAGAGCCCTGTTTATTAAAAGAAAATCTAAGGCTTTGAAGAATATTTGGTTTTAACCTGAAACGCTCTCCAGCTGCAATGATTCTTTTACTTAAATGATCCTCGTTCAAAATCGGAACCATATACACAAAGTCTTTCATATCCCCAGACTGAAAAATCCAAAGTGTAAGGTCGGGCGAACGGGGTGGCTACGGAACAGGAGCATCTCGACCCCGACCAATCCAGCGATTAGGAAATACTTGATATATATAGTTCCCAACATTTATAGCAAAATGAGCCGGAGCACCGTCGAGTTGAAACTAAAGATTTTGTCTTAAATTTAGAGGCAAATCATCAAGCAAATCAGGCAGTATTTCTAGTAGAAACAACAGAAATGAATCACCTGTCAAATTACCTGGTAAAATGACAGGTCCTAAAAGAAAGTTATCCACAATACCTGCCCACACATTGACTTTAAAATTTACTTGATGATGTGTCTCAACTATGTAATTTGACTGGTGATTCATTTCTGTTGTTTCTACAAGAAATACTGCCTGATTTGCTTGATGATTTGCCTCTAAATTTAAGACAAAATCTTTAGTTTCAACTCGACGGTGCTCCGGCTCATTTTGCTATAAATGTTAGGAACTATTTACATCAAGTATTTCCTAATCGCTGGATTGGTCGGGGTCGAGATGCTCCTGTTCCGTGGCCACCTCGTTCGCCCGACCTTACACTTTGGATTTTTCAGTCTGGGGATGTATGAAAGACTTTGTGTATATGGTTCCGATTTTAAACGAGGATCATTTAAGAGAAAGAATCATTGCAGCTGGAGAGCGTTTCAGGTTAAAACCAAATATTCTTCAAAGCCTTAGATTTTCTTTAATAAACAGGGCTCGTATGTGTATACAAATGAATGGAGGTCACGTAGAACAAATAATTTAGGGTCATTATTCTATGATTTTTATTATAATAAGTAATTTAGCATTAATTTAAAAAAAAAATACGTTTATTTTGTTAACTTGTTAAAATGTATCTATATTTGAAATTTAAGATATCTAATAAACGGATTCTTAGGCCGACATTTACTAAGAATACTTTTTTACAAGAAAAGATTGGACAATTAGAATTTTTTACTAGAACTTTATTATACAGGGGTACAAAAAACTTTTGGTATTTTTAACACATGCAATATACCGCAGGTGGCGCCCTCTGCAAGGTATAGCGAATCTGTGAACGGATTTCAATTTCTCGTTCCAAAAAACCCCTCACACCAAATTTTAATTTAATATCTTATGAAACACTCGACTTACTTCAAAAAAACGATTTTATATTTCTCATTTTGACGCCCTGTATATTGAATACCGAGCGCCCAATTAAAAAATGGCATAACGAAAGTCGCATTATTTTGGTCCACCTTATATGTGGCCGGCGGATTGGCCTCCTTTTTCCGGACACCCTGTATAATTAGTTTATTTTATTGCGTATAATATTTTTGTATAATATTAATAATTTTCGTTGATCAGTAGTTTAATGATAAACTTTTATAATTTTATCATCAGTGACCTCGATCCCCTATAAGTACGCATTTTCAGAAAATGAAGCATTTAAGAACATTTTGTCCGTCATATTGGATCCGGCTTTTTTTATTGAATTTGTTTTCATCAATTTCACAAGTAATGACCTTAAAAACCTGTAAATACAAGTTTGGAAGCTATTTTGCCCTACCATTCCAGAGCGTCGCTAAAAACGAAAAAATAGTTTTTTCGGTATGGCACCCCTTTAGCGACACGCTATCGGTATGGCAGTGTAATCTTCGCTAAAGTAATGCAACAGAGGATCTTAAAACCAAAACGCCATACCGGGGCCTATTATACATGTTCATTGCTAAAAATGACATGTTTACTAGGCTGGAGCGAAAAAATAAAATTTTGATTTTTACTTGCGGCTAGTTTCTAAAAGTTGCTTTTTAATAAGAAGGTTTATTTCCCAAAATTTTATTTTTTTAAAAATAGCTTTAGGTGCCACATTAAACTTAAAATTTAAGAAAAATGCGAATATTAGGAAAAAATGTAAATTAAACAAAATATTTTTCATAATATAATAATTAAACATATTTCTTCAAAAACCTTATCCTAAATATGAATAATATTTAGTAAAAACCACATTTGGCATGGCCGCTTCTCTACGCACACTTTTTGTTATTTATATTCGAATATATTAAAAGTATCCTATCTTGAAAAAATTTAAAATCAAATAACTTAAATTAAAGGAGGCAAAGAATAAACTTTTTGATATCTGTTACTGTAGGTGTAACGGTTTTAGTTCTTGTCCCTGCAAAGAAAAGGTACCTGTAAATAAACGAGAGCTCCTAAACGACCAAAGACATTTACGACAAATGGTAATTGGAGGAGTGGACTAAGTAGCAAAAAAATTAAGGAAGACAAAAATGGAATGTAATTAAAAAGCGAAAAACGCGAAATTGGAAGCAGTTCTTCAAGTGGTTAACCACAGCTCTCCAGCAAGATGGTGCAAACTGAGCTTCAAACTCTAGATTCAAGTGAAAGTGGAAGCGGTGATTCCGATAACGGCGATCCAGAGTTTGTATTAAAATAAAATTATTCTTCAGCTCAGTTAGATCTAGATCAACCTAGCACATCTCAAATGAGAATCAATTTGGATAAATTGATCAGATTGATCAGCAGCAATGATAGCTAGTGCAATTCTTCATGACTTGGGGATAGTAAGGTAAAATGACAGATCCAAAGAAATTGATCGCAGCAAAATTAGAAGAGAACAGAAGAAAAAAAGTTGTTATTAGTGAAAAACTTTAGACGAGAAAAACTTAACGTGCAAGGTATTTACTTCGATGGACAAAAAGATAAAACCGTTCAATACATTTCCTTGGGTTCAAAACTGCATAAAAAGGTAGCTGTAAACAAACATATTGCTGTAGTGAAAGAACCTTGACCCGAATATTTGGGTCATGTTATTTTTGCTACTGGATCTGCAAAAGATAAAAAAGAATGTTTATTAAAGTTTGTTGATGGAAGAATCAATACGTGTGGTTTAGTTGCAATAGGCTGTAACGGTACTGTGGTAATCACCGGACCTAAAAATAGTGTAATAGCTCAGATGTTCTAATAGAATACTAAGTTTTATGTGGCTATGGTAATGCCTTCCAGAAATCTAACCATCTTGGCGACTTTGGTTTTGAAATTATATGCACCTACCTGGTTCAATATAAAAGTTGCTTAGATGGACCGAAGCATTTGTTGGAAATGATAAAACGATCAAGATAAATATCCGCCTCAAAATATTATAAAAATTATTGACCCAGTTATAGAAAGAAACTTTTTTTGCTCATTCACAGAACCTGTTACTTAGCATGTTAAATGACGAAAGGATACATAATCGAGAACTAAGCCTACGGCGTATATTAGAATGCAGAAACACCAGTATTTCTGCTACCAGTGCTACTGTAAGAGAATTAACGCTACCAAAGCTAAATTTTGGTGCAAACACTTACGAGGAACTTATTAACTGGCAATTATGCAACGTAACTGAACCTCAAATTATCGAGTCAATTTCAAAGTTAGAACTACTTGAGCTTATAAAGTTAGTTTCCAAAATGGATCTAGTAAAATTTCCATGCCACACACAGGCTGTGGAGAGAATGGTAAAGCTAGTCACAAAAGCATCATTAGCAGTTGCAGGAACAGAAGCTAGGAATGGCTTTATTATAACAAAACTGAAATCGAGGTCTGAATTGCCTAAATTCAATACTAAAAAAGATTTTAATTAAATATCATTGGATGTGGGAGGGTGAGTGGAGCTCCAGGTACGGATACCTCCTCGTGGTCAGTTCTGGGTGGTTTATTATCAAAGTTTTTTAAGTTGTATAATAAATTAGCGAAAGTCCGTACAAAATACCAAAAATATACTTGTTTTTTAAATATCTTAATATTTACATGTGTTGTGGCACCTGAAAATAAAGTCCAAAAGCGATGAAATTTTAAACGTTAAACAACATATATGTGTAGCACTTATTTAATACTAGCCCATTTTCAATTTCCAAAAATTTTTTTCGCATTTTTCGCTCCACCCTAATGTTTACCCCATTATGGCGGTCACTTGGTGACACCCCGGCGGTATGGCGTTTTTGAAATCTTGTTCTACAGTTCAATGTTAACAATGATAACGAAACAACTGCGTGGGGCCCATGATCCATGTTCACAGTGGAAAAATTACACATTTCGGTCAGTATAGCGGACCTTAAGTGACACCATATTGGTATGGTGTCACTTAAGGCGGCACATTGAGTTCGCGGAATTTGGCGACCTCCTTGATGACATAAAACAAGGATCAAAGTGGGGCCTACGATCCAAAGGCATGGATATTAATTACACGTTTGAAAATTCATCCCTCCTAAAAGCTACACTTTAGGGATGCCATACCGGGAATTCAAAGTGGGGAATAACGATGTCCATCAGCCCCCAAAACCTCGGCGTGGGGCCTATGATACATGTAAAAACCCTCTCGGCTCCAGGTCTACAGGTGGCGTGGAAACGTGTGCATAGTATAGGGAATAAACTTTAGTAAATATTAGAATCGCTTTTTCTCAAAAATGATAAATTCTAGGCAAAAAAGTGGTGTTTGACCTTGTATAAATGTTTTTGCACACATGGGATCAATGGGGACTTTTCACAATTTCATTATAATGGAATCCTTAAAGTTTATGTAAATTTTCAGCTGTTTGAGAATTAATGCAAGAGTAAATGTTTATTTTGACCGGATAATTTATATCCTAAACAGTGCAAAAAGGGGTAAGCCTGCTGTGATCTTTTCTATTATTATGTATTATTTATTAAAAAAAAAAAACGTTTTATCAAAAAAAAAAAACCTAGATGCCCGCAGATTAAAGCATGATTCACATTTAACGTTATGATAACGAAACGACAAGACACGATTCGACACGAAAATATTAGTTATGAGTAAAGTAGACAGCATAATTTATATTAAACGACAACGATCCGAAACGACTCCGATATGCAGCGGGACGACACGATTACTTTTCTCGGAGAGGAATATTTTCGTGTCTGTGCGTGTCTGCCCGCGTCGCATCGTATAGTGTGAATTTAAAATTGTGTGGATGGTTTAACGTAAAATGTAATGATGAATGGGGAAAAACTTATAGAATGTGTAAGACAATTTCCTGAATAATATGATCTTGCAAATAAAAGGTACAGTGACATTATTTACAAGAAAAATATTTGGCGAAAGATACAAGAGGAAATGGGATTTCCAGGATTTCTTTGTCTCGTTTTTAGAATATCATGCATCCACGTTCGGCGTTTTTCTTTTCTTGAATTTTCTTCTCCCTATCAAGCAGCAACGCAATCATTGCCAATTTACAAGTCGAAAAACGATTTCGCGCATTCATATTATAATAATTATATTATGCAAATAAATCAAGTTATAAAGGGTATTCCAATAAGAGGTTTCGAATGTTTTTATTTGCTACTCTTCTTATCTCAATTTTTTTTTGGTAATTCGGATTTTATTGCATTGTGGAATTCAGTACAATTTTAACAATGGAGCGCCATACTGTCGAACAACGTGTTTACATTATAAAAACGTATTTTCAAAATGGGTCTTCTGTGAGAGCCACATATCGGCGAGTTCGGGATTACTTTAGTGTACACAATCGTCCCTCAGAAGCAACTATTCGCAAAATAGTGCATATATTTGAAACTACCGGATCTGTGCAAGATATTAAAACAAAAATACGGGAACATCCAGCTCGTTCCGTTGAGAATATTCAGGCTGTTCGGGAAAGTGTGGCTGAAAATACACAAATGTCTATTGAAAGACGTTCACAGCATTTAGGCATCGGCAGAACTTCAACGTGGCGAATTTTAAAAAAAGATTTAGGTCTGCATCCTTATAAAATTCAGATTTCTCAGGAGCTAAAGCCACACGATCATGGACAACGTCGTGCTTTTAGCAATTGGATCCTACAGAAGAAGGCAGAGGACAATAATTTTTGCAATAAAATCATTTTTAGTGACGAGGCTCACTACCATTTAAACGGTTACGTAAATAAACAAAATTATCGTATCTGGGGCAATGAAAATCCTAGACAGATTCACGAAAAGCCAATGCATGCCCAACGTGTAACAGTTTGGTGCGGTTTTTGGGCTGGGGGTTAATTGATCCGTATTTTTGAAATAAAGACGAACAAGCTGTTACAGTAAACGGAAAGCGATACCAACGATTATTGATGTTTTTTTATGGGATGAGATAATGGAGATGAATGTAGACAATATATGGTTCCAACAAGATGGGGCGACATGCCATACAACACGAGAAACATTGGATTTATTGCGTACACGGTTTAAAAGAAGGATTATCTCAAGGAACGAGGACGTAAATTGGCCACCAAGATCTTGCGACTTGACGCCGCTAGATTATTTTTTGTGGGGCTATGTAAAAAGCAAATCTTACGAAAACAATCCCCTAACCATTCAAGAATTGAAACAAGAAATTACACGAATAATTCGTGAAATAACTCCAGAAATGTGTTTAGAAGTAATGGAAAATTTCAACAAAAGAATTGTGTGCTGTCAGAGAAGTCGTGGTGGTCATTTAGCAGATATTGTATTCCACGTATAATTGTACACTGTTCAGCTGCGCAGTGCCATAAATAAACTTCAAATATGTTATCAAACTTTAATTTTATTCGTTACCAACATTCGAAACCTCTTATTGGAACACCCTTTATTTTTAAACTTTATTATAAAAATTGAAACAGTTCTCAAACCTAATATAATGGCGTCGTATATGCGCGGTTTACTACATTGTTTCGTCCACTGTCGTACTATGTGAATACCACAACGAATTTTATCGTTGTCGTTTCGTCATCGTGTCGTCGTCGTTACGTTAAGTATGCATAGACCTTTAAGCGGCCGATCTTGTACTACTTTATTTATTCCTAGAGCTTCTAGAATGTGGTGGAAGCTGCTTTTTGCTTGGTATATTAGTATTTATGCTGTCATCCCTCGTGAACTAACCTAAGATTAACAAAAAGTTAAACTATTTAAACTGTTTACGGTTCAAAAAGTATCCATGAGGTAAATATTAATGATTTTCGAACAATTTACACCTTTAATTTATATATATTTTTTTCAAGCCGCAATAAGTCAAGCCAACTTCAGACTAAAACGTATTCGGTTTAGGCAAAACTATTAATAAAATTAATATACATATGGTAATAATTTTACTTTGCGTTAAAAAACAATAAAAATGGTTTATCTGGAATCATAACATAGTATTGTGATTTATAAAAAAAAAACAACAGCGTGACATTTTATTAAACCCATCTCAAAAACATCTATAAATTAAATCTGACAAAGACTTTGCTCTGACGGTTATAAACGACTAAAAAACTGTTTCCATTAGCGATGAATAGTATACTCTAAGGTAATTTTATTATGTAACATTTTATAAGAATGGGCACATAAAAAATAAAATCTAATATTTTTATACAAAGTTCCCAGAACTACGACAAGAAACTTAATTATAAATTATTTTCTAAGAACGATGCCCGAAGTGGGCATCTTTGATATTAATAAATAAACTTTTATTAAATTTTACTAAACATGTAACTAATTTAAAAAAATACCAAAAGTAAATATTTTGTAATTATACATTGAAAAAAATTAAAAACATTATTTGTTAAAGAATGTCGTTATTGTAATTGTTGGTATAACATTTTCAAAAGTAACACACATAACTTCAATTGATTCTTTACTTGTTTTGCAGAACATGACTGCTTATAAGTAAAAGATAAGTTTTAAAATTCTTAAAACATTATACTGAAAAAGATTTTTGATTGTGGATAATTATGTTCTCTATTGTTGTGGCAGAATAATGTTCTAAAAAGTTCTTGTTGGCTACTCGTCAGAAAAGTATTTATCCAATGGGACCACTTCGGTCATGGTCCTGGGTTAAAGCAAATAAGTGTGCTATGAACTAACCGATCGCCTTAAAAAAAAGCAATATAAACCAAAAAAGCTAAACACTTATCCAAGTTTCGGTGGCAAATCATCTACCGTTATTAAGATAAACCTAATTAAAAAATTTGATGGTAATTCAAGTTTAAATTGGCATAATTTTAATATAAAATTTAAAAAAAATTAAGAACTTTAACCTATAGTTTATGACGTTCAAAGGAGTCGAGCACACTCAGTCGCTAACTCCGGGACCAAGACCAAAGTGGTCCCATTGTATAAAGTACCTATTAAGAACTTTTAAAGATCTTTAATACCTCCGTAACAAAAGTGAGTTTATGTCCTATAAAATAAATATCTTTATTACGCAGCATTTGTTTTCCAAATCAGGGTGACTGGAGAAACCAAATATTAGAGTAAAGAATGCTGTCGTCAAAATGGATAAAATTCATCGTATACAATCATCTCCGTTGATGTGAAGAAAAAACAAAGTTTGTATCAGTTCTAAACTCTGAGGTATCCCAGCATTAACTAGGTGAAATCCGGACTAACCATCTTTAATAACTGGTAAACGTCCATTTTAAAGGAAACTGAGGAGCAAAGAACAAAGTTTAGATAAAAGACTGCAGAAATTAGGTTTGTTGAGAGACGCATCTGGTTAAAGGTCCAAAATGCCACAATATCCCTTAATTAAAAATACTTGCTCGAAGCTAAGGTTATTTTAGGCTTCTTCTTCTTCTTAAAATCAGCTCTTCTTACTACCCTTTCTATTTTTTCACATAAAAAAATATATGTCGCTACAAATTAATCTTTTATTTGTAACACAAAATTATATATAAAAAGACCTTTTCAATTTTAACGAACGGTTTTAATGTCTTTATTTGTTAATTAATACACAACATTTCGGTTAGTGATGTATCTCCAACCACTCTAAGAAGTATTCTTACTAAGACGAGACCCGACATTAATGTTTCAAAAAATGACTGTATCTACCAAATTCCCTGTAAATGTAATGAGGTATACATCGGTGAAACAAAAAGACCACTTGAAATTAGAGTTAAAGAACACAAAAAACATACGGAACGAGGTGAAACGTCGAAATCAGGGATTGCCGAACACGCATGGTTAAAACAACACCGCACACAATGGCTGAAAGCAAAAATTATTTATAAAGAAACCCACTGGAAAAAATTAAATTTAAAGAAGCTGTAATTATTGCAAACAACCAAAATGTTTTTAGCAAACCCAGTGTCGACATTCCGAATATCTGGCTACCGTTGCTGAAACGTGAAAAGTCGGTCAACGAACAACGGATTGTATATAAGGTCGTAGCTTTTAAGAGTAGTTTTTAGTTATTACTTGAAAACGGTTAAAGATACATCACTAGCTGAAACGTTGCGTTGTGTATTAATTAACAAATAGTTGCATTGTGTATCTATTAAAAAATAAAGGCAATGGAAGTTCAAGATTTTAGGGTTATTGATACCATAACATTGTTTTTTTTTTATTTACCAATAATTGATTTTTTACCACAACGCTAATAGGTTTTCTTGGTTTTTAAAAGCTTTTGTATCAGATGATCTGCAAGCCTTAAATGATAAATTGACTCAGTGCGTGCATAAATTTGTTTTCTAGGGTCTGAACGAAATCAGTGCTGACTGGCGGGTAACCCAAACAGTAAGGTTTAATTAATAAATTTGTTACAACAATATACGTGGTGTAACATAAAAATTAAAAATAAATTAAACAGTGGATTTCTAAGCGTGTATTTGTTTCTCAGTTACAGCGTTAACAAAAATTAAAATCATTTTAGTAAAATATTTTTTTAAAGGCCTGAAGATAATTAAACGAAATATTAGCCAGTCTTTAATTTAATGTACTTCAGTAAGGGTAAAATTTTTTTTCGTAATTTACTTGGTGGCGATGGCGTGCGAACGGTTTTCAACAAAATTTGCCTCTTGAGTTTTGTATGCATCTTTCGTTATTTTCTCGTAACTAAGCCTTAAGTAAATACCAGTTTATCCATTGCGCACCAAGAAAAGTGTAGAAACAAAAACATTATCTAGTATGCTTTGATTTATTTTTAAAAACTTGTCAAATAGGAATTTTAATAAGCCTGTGTGACCAAATTCAGTGACAACTCTAGAATTTTTAAAGTTTTTTTTATCTAAAAACTGAAATATTTACCAGACTTTCTTCTAGGGTAAAATCAGACTTTTAAAAGCAAATTCTCTATTTGTAGTTTTACGCAAATTTATTTATTGTTTATTTTAAGGGTCATTTCAAAAATATGATTTGAGGTCCTGTAACAAGTGGATTTAAAAAGGAAGACACATAATTTTATTTGAAAACCGTCCCATAAAAAATTATGGTAATTTTTAGTCGTACTTGCGGTATTGTACATATATCCTATTCTCAAGCTATTCTTGCGGAATACTAATTTTATTCCTTTGAGTCTACCAAAATAGATATACCGCAGTAGCAGACAGCTTGGCAACAAAAGTGCTGTTACGTTTAGAAAACTAAACAACAAAATTCTGTAGCTGAAGTAAAATATGCTTAATTATGATAGCTATTTATGGTTAAAAGTGCACTGTTTTCATTTTACACAAACTTGATTAAAAGATAAAGTGTTTTGCAAATATTATAGGGCGTATCACGTCACTGTTTGCCAAAATAGCAGTTGGCAGTTTTTAATTTCGCCTGGGTATTAAACATCAATTAAATAAACTTGTCACCTTACATCAAGATTTTTTCAATCTTTGAAAAATAAAAACTTTAAGTGATTTTTAATGAAGAATGAATAAACTGTATATGTATTACACGTGAAATCTGAGGAGCTGAAAATGCAGCAGCATATCTAATAGACCTGGAGCCGAGAGGGTTTTTGCATGTATCATAGGCCCCACGTCGAGGCTTTAGGGGCTGAGAGACAACGATATTCCCCACTTTGAATTCTCGGTTTGGCATCCCTAAAGTGTAGCTTTTAGGAGGGGTGAATTTTCAAACGTGTAATTAAACCATGCCCTTGGGTAGCCCCACTTTGATTATTGATTTATGTGTCAATAAGGACCAAAGTCCGCGAACCCAATATTCATAAAATGGCTCACGGTAGCCATACTGACCGAAAAGGGAATTTTTTCCCCTGTAGACAGGACCCTGGGCCCCCCGTGATTTTTGAAAAAAAAAGAAGTGTAGAACAAAGAATTGCGGGGCCCCCCCAGGTATAGCGTTTTGAAATTTTGTTCTAAGTTTTTTTAACAACGATCACGAAACAACACGTGAAACCCCCAACCCTTTCCACAGTGGAAAATGGCCTTTTGGTCAGTAGGGGGGCTTTGGACGCCATATGGGTATGAAGAATCGGGTTTGACTTTTTGAGACATAAATTAATATTAAAGTGGGCCAGACCAAGGGCTGTTTACTTACCGTTGGGGTTCCCCCAAAAGCTACCTTTAAAAGGGATAAAATTCATCGCCCAAAACCTCGACATGGGGGCCGGGGGACATGCAAAAATCTCGGCTCCAGGTTATAAACCTGAAAGAGTTTTTATCAAAACGTTTCAGCTTTGGATATTCATCATTAAACTTGAAAATCAAAGTAATCCTTTTTTCCTTTTTTTTCCTTCTTTCTGAAAATTCTTGATTTTTACACTAAACTTGCTCCAAAATTTTTTTTAAAAACCCAAAAAAATTTTTTTTTTTTTATTTTAGCCCTTTTTCACTTAATAGCAAAAAATTTTCTTTTAAACGCCGCGCCCCAAAAGTATACACGAGATTTTTTTTAAAACATGGGGCGACATCGAAGTAAACTTTTTTTTTAAAAAAAAGGGGTAAACTAAATAAAAAAAAAAAAAACTTTTTTAAAAGGGTTTATAAAATATTTTACCCCTTTAGTGTAAGAAGGGGGGAGAAAAAAAATAGGTTTTGGGTTTATATTTGGGTTTATAATGAATGTCTTGTAAAAAAAGTTTCCGACTAAAAATGTTTTTAGATTCGATCGCCCCCAAAATACCTCGTATACCAAAAAAATTATCAAAAAACGGGTTGTCGTAATTTCCCGACCCCCGATATTTTAAGATTGATACTCAAACCTATGTGAAGAAAAAAATTTTTAAAATTTTTCTAAAAATACCCTTTTTGGGGTTTAATTAGTAAACAAAAAAAACCTAGCTACCTTAAAGGCAACAAACGGAAAAAAAATATAAAGAAAATTCATATTCCGAAACTCAAAAAAAAAAA
>JAHBCN010010964.1:0-30109 GCA_019359885.1 Listronotus oregonensis | reverse complement strand
TAAATGTAGACAAATTTTTTTTATTGTCTTGCGTAACTGTGAGTGCATGTGTTGGAATTAGCTGAAAACAAAATGAAATGGGAGGATTCTTTTTAAATTTGTATAAAATTGTTCAGTTTTGGCAATGACATTATAAACTAATGATCTAAATTGTCACTGATAAATCGATATGGTTTTTTTATTATTGATTTCTAGAGTACAGGGTGCATAATGAGATACTACGTTGCAGAATATTTAAGCAGTTTACTCTTTACTGGTTGGAAAAAAATCTCAAATTTTCATTTTGGGTGGTTTTATTGTGTTCTTCAATAAATTCCTAATAGCTTTTTTTTCTAAAAAAATTTGGGGAGCCAATATTTGACTACTTAAAATTTACATGGGATTCCCAATGCCCGCCGGCTAGCAACACCCGGTATAAATAATTTGATTAAAAAATTAAAAAAAAAAACAAAACTAACAAATAAAATTCCCAAAAAAAGAGAAACATGCAAAGAAAACGTTTGTTGCTAGCAAGGTATAAGATAGCACGGTACAAGGATATTATAAAAAATAAACCAATTTATAGCCCCCCTTTTTTTTTTACCCCAAAAATCGGAAAGTTTTTAAAATAACTGCAAATCGTTTTATACGTGCTATATTGGGTCTTAACTGCAAATTTTAACAGTAAAGGAGTACTGGGAACATAGGAGGCTCCTGGATTTTTTTGGTTTACCCAATTCTAAAATACCAATAAAAATTTTTGTGGTTTGCATTTCAATTTTTGTCTCTTTTTTCTCACGTGGCTCTTTTTTGGGTTTGGGAGGGTGGGGAGTACGGTCAAAGAATATAAACCTCAAAAAGAAGGACATAAAGTTCCCAAAATTGGTTATATGGGAAACAAATTTCTGACGTCACGTGTAGACGGAATGAACTTAAACAGTTGGGGTAACTGAGAAAATATCAAGGAAAAATTCATTTTTACAGGGGAAAAAAAATTATATGTATAACTATACATTGCAGTCCTGGAAAATCCCCCTTTCAAGGTTTTTTTTTTGGATTTTTTTTGGGTTGGTTATTCTCAAAAACGATTAGTTTTTTTTTGAAAAAATTAGTTTTGGGATTTTGGGTTAAATGTTGAATTTTTTTTAAAAAAAATTAAAAAATTTGTAATTTTTTGTGTGAACAGATGTAAAATAATTAAAAAATTTTTTTTTCAAAATTTTGTTATTATATAGTTTTTGAGGTGCAGAATTAAATTTTGTAATCCATTTTACGTCTAACTTTTTCGTAAAATTTTGGAAAAAAAAGAATAGTATACAGTTTGCTTCCGCTAATTACTCTTGTGTACCCCCATTTCAAAGAAAAAGGGGAAAAATTTTTAAGGTTGGATTCTATGGGTTTCCGCGGTTAAAAAATTTAGTGGAGGGATTTTTTTTTTAAAAAAAGGTACCTATACACCTTAATACTTACCTTTACTATAAATGTATATCTTTTTATTTTTTCTGTAAAAAAAACCAAGGGAGTTTCTTTTTATTAAAAACATATAATTTAGCATTTCCTATATTGGGAACAACAAAAAAAATTTTTTTGTAAGAATATTTTAATATACAATGTACAGCATGCTTTAATAAAAAGAGGGGTTTCCCCCTTAAATTTGTTAAATCTGAAAGTTGGTTTATTTTAAAAAAAACTCAGTAGATTTTTGGGGAAAAAAAAGAGTGGAAGAACTTGATAACGGTGGTTTGAAACATCACTAAAATAAACAATTTTATTTTTTTTTTAGGCTAAATGACAAGGCTAGAGTTTTTAATGTTCAAGGTGAGATGAAAAATAGTGATTTTAAAAAAAAAATAGGCAAACAGTTTATTGAAATGACAAAATCTGAAAGTTACATCGACTTGATATTATATAAATTGATTATATGTGTGATATTTTTTAGTTTTCTTATTTTTTGACTGGGACTTTAGATCCCGATTGGTATTTTCCCCTCGTAAAAAAATTTTAAGCCTAATAAATTATTTTATAATGTACATTTTTGGGAAATCATTGCATGGATGGGTAAATTCTATTCTTTCCATTTCATTTAAGAGTTTATGTGAAACTTCTTGTTTTATACAAATGTCTTTAAAATTAGTTTTAAAAGCATGTTCCAAATCAAAAACATATTTAATAAACAAATCGGGAGGGTGCTAAACGCCCATGAATGTTTTTTGTAGTTGTAAGCTTTATAATACAGTGCCAAATAGAATAAATTCAATAATAAATAAACGGGGGTGTTCAAAAAAAACACTTGGACACGTGTATCGGTACTTTGTTGCCTTTTTTTTCAGTAAATACTTTTTATACAGGGTGTGTCATGTAATTGGTTTGACACTAACTTTCCAATTTAAATGCAATGTATATTATCAATTTTTGATTCTTCAGAATATTCTAGATATATTTCATATACTCTATAACTATTTTTAACTATTTTGGAAATATTAGGTCTTTTAGATGTATTGTGCTTGCATGCTTGCCACTTTCTTGAAAGTTACTTTTTGTGCATATACCTACTAGAGGCAGCCTTGGGAACAAGCGTGCGAGACAGAAGCAAGGATAGGTGTATAACCTCTCTCCCTCTCTCTCTCTCTTAATTTGTCGGCGGTGTATACACCCCTTCCGCCAATTAATCAGCACAAGGCGCGAGAGAAATGTTATACACCCAAGTAACACAAGATGGTCCTTTATATCATTTTCCTCTTTATAAAAGTTTTATAAAGGCGTCCAAAACCCTTTAATATATTTATAAAAGTGTTATTTTACACTAAATAGTTTTTTAAGCAATATGGCTTTTTAATATAGTTGTAAAAACTTTCTTAAAGCTAATTAATATATCTTTTATATACTTGCTTTAACAAGACTTTATAAAAGTGACAACCACAGCTGTTAGAGAGTTTTCAGCGTATTATCTGCATAATTGCTTTATAAACTACCATATAAAGCACAAATAAAACCTCAATTGTGCCATTAATTTAAACCTTTTTATAAAACCCTTATGCAGTAATTTGCGTATGTTATCCCAATGCTTTATAATTAACGCCATTATAAAGGTATTTTTAAATGCTTTGTTGATGTGTGTTTCTATACTTTCTAAAAACATGCTTTATTACTGGAATATTGTAGTTATTTAAAAGGTTTTTTTAATAGTCAGCAACGAAATAAAATTTCTATAAAGGAGGTATACCCAGCGGTAAGTCATTGGTATTTTGTCGTGTGTTTTCTAAGCTGTAAACTTATTGAAATTGACAATGACGAGAAACGGGAAAACTAGCTATTAGTATTAGAAAATTAAATCTTAAACGATAACGTGCTTTTAAGAAGTCGGTACACCTACTGAAATTAAAAATATATATATTTTTATTAAAGAGATACGAAAATGAGCCAGGATGTTTCAGGTTAGCTATATCTTCTTAAAGCACTTAGTAGCTGTATTAAATAATAGGCTACCAAACATTTTACCTCAGATCCTGGATACTGCTTAGCACTCCACGCAAAGTATTCGTTGCCGGTCTTTTGGGAGTTTACACGTTAGCCGTATCGGCGATGAGAGATTGCAGTTCGCACAGGCTATTTTGATAAGAAAATGATAATGAATTTTTAAGACAATTAAGCCGAAACGACAAAAACGTTATATCTACAGAAATAGTTAAAATTATTAGATAAGGAGATAATGCATGCAATAAATCTTAAAATAAAGGTACATCAAACGTGCAAATAGCCACTAATTGTTTAATAACGCAATAATGTGTTGTAGCACCCTTATAGAGCCAAAAGAGATATAACAAGCGATTAGCGCCTCGTACATTATTCGAAATTCTAGAGGGTCGCACTAATTCTTTTATAAAGCTGTTATAAAGCAAACCCATAAAAAATAGCTTTTTAAAGGCCGTTTAATTGAATATTTCGCAACTATTGCCATTCTGACCAGTTTGCACGTCGCCCTTTAATTTTTCTCATGATGTTAGGGCCGCCATTGTTGCATAAAGCAATTAAATTGCGTATTATTCCTTTCATCTCTAACTAGTTTGTGTATTAATATTTTTTTCGGGATTAAAGTATGGAAATTTAACATCTAGTAACATTTTAAAGGTTAAAAATAAAAAACGACATAAACAATAAATGTTTGATATAATTTTTTTCAATCCAATTTTTAATTATTTTTAAGGGCTTTGATAAATATAGAGCTTAAAACTATATATTTTATCAGAAAAAATCCATCGCAAGTGAATTTACATTCTGCATATGCGAAACTTTCCTAAAATGAGTTATTTATTTTAGGATAATATATATGTATATCGTAGATCAGTCTGCTTTTATTTCCAGTCGTGTTCAATAATATAAAAATAATCGGCAAGGGCGACAACCATAAAATACCTTTTAAAAAACAATTTTTTTCCAAGTTTACTTATGCAACTGAAATAAAGTATTTATTCAGCAAATTGCTGTCAACTTGCTACCGGCTAGTAAAAAATGCGCATGTCTGACAAGCTGTTTAATCGAATATGTAGCTATCTAGTGACATTGCTAGAGTATCTATAAAGTACTCATATATCCGTTTTATTACTGATGAATTTTGTACCATAATAAACCTTATTTATAATGGCAAATTATAACGCTTTAATAAATTAGCTGTATAAAGTGCGCCTATTTTGGGTATATAAACACTATGTTAGGTTTGAGAGAACGTTGTATAGAACAAATAATAAAACATTGGGCTGGATAATTTAGTGATGTAGCGGTTCTCTCAGCTTTTAAAAAGCAAGTTGTGTTACTTGGGCAGCTATTCTTCTTACTCTCTCACACGCTTGTCCGCACAGCCGAGCGGCACGGCTGCCTCTAGTAGGTATATGCACAAAAAGTAACCCTCACGAAAGTGGCAAAGATGCAAAGGCAATAGATGCAGTAAACCTGAAAACGCTTAATATTTACGAAACAGTTGAAGATAGGTATAGGACATTGTACATAAAATATGTCTAGAATGCTTTTAAAAAACCAAAAACTGAATAATATACAGGGTGTTGCATTTAAATTAAGAAAGTTGATACTGGCCACCGTCACATGACACACTCTGTATAAACAGTTTTAGTTGAAAAAAATGCGCAATTAAAAATACCAATCGATATTTTTTTGAATCAGCCCCCATTTATTTAATATTGAATTTATTCCATTTGGCTGATTCACACTGTATATTAACAAAGAATTAACATCTAAAGATTCGCATTGTGATCTATAATTTTTACAAGTATCACAATTACTATGCACATTTAGTGCTTTCTTTTAAAGATATCCACAAAACTGAACGAAACGAATGAAACAGCACATAAAACTCAACAAAGCACTAAACGAAACATGTAATCCCGGACTAAGAGCTGCTGGCAGCGGGTTGACAGTTAAACAGCTTACCCCTCCTAAAAATTTTGGGACTTCGAATAATGTCGCTTTTTTTCTTATTGAGGTTTATATTCTTTTTGGTACGGTGATAAATTCGGAAGAGTTATCTGCCCAGTTTAGTTGTGTACTACGTTTTTATTTTCAGTAAGAATATGCAGGGTTTATAGGCAAGTAACAGGAGCTAGCTAGCATCAACCGTCTTTGCTCGGATTTTTTATTAGTTATAAATTTAAAATTAGTTGCTTACGAGACCGCAACGTTTGCTACGGTTTTAAGAACCAAACAGTTTTTCCTAATAAAATAAAAGAATTTTCTCAAATAAAAAATGGAACATAGAAGATATTTAAAAAAAAATAAATTAATGTGCATTCATAGAATAAAAAAAGGAAAAATCTTTCAAGTTATCGAAGATGCTCAAATAAACCACCTTCCTGAGCCAAACAATAACCAAGATTGTCATAAAAACGCCTTCTGACATTTGCTAGAATGTTAAGGGTAATAATCCTAAAAGAATTCTCAATTTGAAATTGCAATTCTTGTAGATTATTAGCCCTGTTCTCCTGGAAACCATAAATTTGTGATTTTACGCGACCCCAGAGAAAAAAATCGTTGGATGAAACCATTAAGAACAATGTTTCTTATAAAATTTTCATTGTTATTTTCCATTACAGTTTCACTAAATTGCATTCGTCAAAAATGATCATCAGGGAAAATTTCATGGGTTTTTCTTAGTTTGTAGGATCGGTATCCATTTTTTTAAGCACTCTTTCCACTGATCCTTTGCTCAAATTAACCTGTTGTACAATTGTACCAATGAAATTGTAGGATTTTCAATAACACTTGCCACTACTATAATTTCCTTCATTTCCCTTTCGTTGTTTTCTTCTGGTGCACTATCATGTTTATGTTTTTTTGGAGTTAAACAACCAAATGTCAAAAAGTTTTTAATGACTCGGTGAATAGTGAAAATTGTGGGGTAAGCCTGGTTGGAAATAAATTAACAAATAATTCCTTAATTCCCTTATCAGGATTTCCACGGTGATATCATTTAATAAGTTTAATTTTTTCTTCCAGTTCGTGAACATCCATTATTAATTATTATTATTTTATTTAAAAAAAAAACTTTTTGGTCGCAAATAATCGACACCGTACAACTATAGCTGTCGAGCGTTCGATAGTAAAGAATTATTTCAGGAATAAACGTATTGAATTGATCGCTTGGCTGGCCGACGCGCGTCTTATAAATTATTGTTTGCCGAAAATTATTGATCGATAAGCAATGTGTGCGGCGTTTTTGGGTACATCCAAAATGGTCCAGGATCGTCCTATGTTCGCAGTGCTCTGCGCTTTACTGTATACCTATGTATTATATTCCAGGTATTTCTTTCTGGTTTTTATAAGGCTTAAAACTGTTGACTTTAAAAAATGAAATCTTTCTAAAAATGTTGTATTCTGATAATTACTTGTTGAATCTTTAATCCGCCGATAACGCTGGTCCAATCGAATTTTTGATTTAAGCTTAGCTTTACCTTAAGAAAATTAAAAATTTTATTGGTGCAATCGGATCATGATGAATTAAAAATTTTATTAGAAAACAATTCTGAACGTGCTCTAAAGAGCGCTTTAAAACGTACTTGCATCAATATTGCCTAACTTTAATTAAAAATGTGAACAGCATTGAATTTATATGAATTAGCTACGACAACCCTTTTTTCCAAGTCATGACGTCATTGATGACGTAAGTACAAACCCTCGTGAAACTTTCTTTAGTATATTATGATTAAATTTTACTTAATTTATTCTTAAAATTACATCAAATTAAACTTTACTATTGTATTTTAAACTGTGAATAATATTTGTTATATTTATTACTATAAGGTATTACACAGAAAAGTACTGATGTCAAAATACTATTTTGTTTTTGGACAGCTACTAATAAAGGCGTGACAACAGTGCATTTTTGGTAAAGGCGTACTTCGGCCAACGACTAATAGTCGTGGTACTTCGGACACCTTCGGCTTCGCTCGACAGATGACACATTAAATATGGCGTTTTAGTATAAATGTTTCTTGTTGTTTTTTGGGTTATTTCTGTGACAATTGTTTAAATTTTAGTTTTGTGTAAGTACTTTTAATAAATTAAAATGGTAAGGCATTGCCAAGTGTGTAAAGTGACGGATATGATTCCTGGATAAAATTTATAAAAAAAGTCATCTTAACCCGACAAAAACTTGACCAAAGAATGAGGCATTTGCAAAAATATATCATTACACACTATAAATGCCTTACAATCCGTTCGAAAAAGATATTTAGCGTGCATTGAGAACAACGGAGGGGCTTTTGAACATTTGCGATGAGTTCCATTGTGTTTTCTAAATCTAAATCTTTTATTTCCTTTCAGAGTTTTTGTACTTTTTTAATTTACTTTTTTGTGCCGACTATTTCTTTTACTATTTTTATGTAAAAATATATTGTGTAATGTCTTTTTAGCCACAATGTCAACATAGTTTTGGTTCTAGGATATTAGCTTTTGTTTCATAGCATACTGTGGTTTAAAGTAATTAAGTTTAAATAAAAACCAA
Source organism: Listronotus oregonensis (assembly GCA_019359885.1). NCBI lineage: Eukaryota > Metazoa > Arthropoda > Insecta > Coleoptera > Curculionidae > Listronotus > Listronotus oregonensis. Next base: position 22,119 of record JAHBCN010010964.1, on the reverse strand, counting down.
TATTATACATGGTGTGTCATCGTTTTAGATTAAAATATGCCGGATATTCTATTAAAAAAAGAGGTTACGTCCGATAACTTTTTTACCTGATCCCGTATACCTATTATGAAAACGGCAAGTTATTCCACAAGCATTATAAATAAACTTTAACTAAGAGAATATAGAGTCTTTCTGAAATTGATATTTTTTTAAATTTTCCTCCCTATTTTTAAGGTGAGCAAAAATTTTCAAATTTTAGTTTTACCATTAAAGTTCGATTTAAAAAGAGCACAAGGCGCCTATATTACTTTTTTGATAGCACTAACAATTACGGAGATACCCTATAAGTGTCGAAAATGGCACACCCTGTACATCGCCCAGCAATGTGATAGGACCTTTTTGTAGATAATTTAATTAGTTTTAATTAGGTAAATTTTGCCGTACGATTATAAGAATTAAAACACGTTCTTGGCTGAAAACTGTCTTTTTGCCGTATCATTTATGCTCATCTCGTTAATGCATCTTTAATAAACTTTAATATCTTTTTAACTTTTAACACCAATAGAGAGTGCGATGGATTTCATCAAAGCGTTTTTATAAAATACTTGACGAAAAAATATAAACAAATACGGAAGAGAAACACAACAATCAGCTAAGCAATGACAGTTGCAGAACAAACAACAAAGCATTTTTAAACATTTCGTTAATTCGTTCCATCAGAACTTCTCATGACGTCATTTGACGTTCAGCGCATAAATTCAGCGTACTTTTTATGGATGGAATAAAGAACTTGCCCTATATTACTCTTAATATAAATAAATGAATTAACTTTTTATCTAGCTTGCCACCATTTAAATTTTATATTTTATTTAAATATAAAACGCCTTATTTTAAATTACACATTTTGTACATTCATTGTTGTTTTCACCAGCTCTTCATCTGGTCTCAGCATTATGGTGCTCCACATCGTAACACAAGACAGTATTTTTTGAGCATATTTCTACCTAGAGGCATCAATGCCGTTTGGTTGCGCGAACAAGCATACGAGAGTGAAAGAAAATAACCTTACAACCTTTCTCTCTTGCTCCGCGTGCTGATATTGGTCGGCGATCTCTAGATAGTTATATGCTCGATGTAAGTATCGTACCAAAAAGTTTGATGACAAATCAAGGAAGTTTACTGTAGACTTCCTTGTGACAAATGCATTAGCAATAACGGACCGCAGTGGGAAGGCCAGCCAGGGGCAAGTTCTTTATTCCCTCGATAAAAAGTACGCTGAATTTATTGAACGCAAAAGTATGAAAGTTTGATGGAAAAAAACGAAATGTTTAAAACCTTTGTTGTTTGCTGCTTAATCTTAACATTTTTTGGTTTCTCTTTTGTATTTATTTAATTTTCTAAGTATTTTATAAAACGCTTTAATGGAATCATTGACCTAGTGATGTTTAAAAGATTAGATTACGCTTAATGCGCTGGATCCATCAATGCAATTAAAAACTTGCCCCAGGTTTCCGGATTCAATGTACTTACCTGACACATTTTTATTGAGTTCGCGGTACGTAGAAATACTCAACTGTTCACGAATTTCACCCAGTGCGATGTGATATCGAATCATACGCAATTTAATGATGGCGTCCTTTTAATGGGAAAAAGTACAGCAGCAACAACCTCTCTTTGCCCCATTAAAACTGTACTTCTCGGCAGATGATCGTTTTTAGGCAACGTCGGGTATTTTTGGTAATCCCTGATTACTAACTACGCTACCACGCTCGACGTTGCCAATTTTTTTTATAATCAGACGAGAAGCGGTGTTTTAACGCGGCAAGAAATAGTAAGAGAATCTGGCTGCTGCCAAAATTTTAAATTTACTCTCTTATAATTTTACTTTATTTATCCAAACGGACAGACAATACACTTAACTGGTAAGTTTTTGTTACTTAACCCCATATCTCTTCGAAATTACAAACAAAAGAAAGCTTTAGAGCAACTTATTTTTAAATTTTGCATTATAAATTGATTACCCCTACAGGCAAAATTTGCTAACTAACAAAAATAATTGAATTTTTACAAAAATTGCCACTTACTTTATTCAAACCTAACAAAAATACAATACTTAACGTAAACCAATTATTATTAAAACCTAGTTTTTTTGAACCAAACCACAATGTACAATATCTGGTGACGAGTGAACCCTCGTAAGACCCCCGCTAGTAGCAACTGAGGTTCTCGAGGAAATATTGGACACTTGAAAAAGTGCTAATTTAGATTTTGGTTTATCTAATACATTTTTCATTAGCATATTTTTTTTCATATTCTCTTGGTATTTTACATTTTCTTGGACTGATGGTATTTGATTTTGAGAATATTGGTGACTTGTGCTGGGCCCCGGTGCCTCAAAATCGCTTGTAATTTTTATATCCGGTATGCCAGGGCGTTCATTTCGTTCAAAAATCTTTAGTATTTCTTCTTTAGAAGGTTGCTGCTTAATATGTTGTTTTAAACTCATACTGCATGTCCTACTGGTTGAAGGAAGGTGTGTTACATTTTTTTCGAGCTTTTCTGGACGTTCGTCTTTTATTCTTACTCTTTTATGTTCCTTTTCCTTAGTTGTTTTTACAGTTTTAGCTTGTAAGTTTTCATGTTTAATATATTTAAGTCTGCTGTTTGTTTCACTTCTAGTTTTGTCTAATTTTAGTTTTTCGTATTTTATATGCATGTTATCCACTTTAAGTTGAAGACACAAATTTTCGTAAACCAAGCAGCTATTTTGTTTTACTAACTACAAAAAAATAAACATTTACTATTAGTTCTGGTTACTAAAATTAAGATAAATATCTTAACATGATAACTGGCTATGATTACTGAAGACAGCGATAGTAGTCAACTGTATAATACCTTAAATAAACCGAAAATCTTAGTTAGACTCATATAAAAATGAAAACTAACCTTTGTTTCATTTTTCTATGGTTAAACTTAAATAAGAAATAGGGGTGCCTGCTTTCACTTTATAGAATTGTAGAAATTTTTAAAATTATTTAATTTAGGGTAATAATTTATTTAAATAAATTATCTTAGTTTTTCCCCAATTCGACGTCCATTTTAAAGGATCCTGAAGACCCTAGAGTCATCTATTTTGCACTTTTCTTGCATCCTGCATTAAAACAATTCTTCCAGATAATTCCAGACTTTTCCACGTTACTATAAAAGGCGATAGGAACAACAACACACAACAAACAGTAAGAGTTAAATCGATTTTCGCGAGCTGATCACTTCATAACATTAACGACTAAGGCCCATTTTTACAATATGTAATTATCATGAAACTTTGCCTTGGTAACACCAATTATATTTCGATATTTGTCGTTTCTTTGGTTAATCCAAGGTTAATGATAACCACATATTATAAAAGTGGGCCTAAATAGTTAGCATAGTTACGTAGTATTGTTGTTACCATAAAAACGTTTGCTAACCTGATTGCTAATAAAAAGGTGTAAAACAAAGTTCCGTGCTTTTATACGAGTTGTTTCAAAGCATTTAATGTTACGAGCGGAACGAGATCCCCGAAAAAGCCAAAGTGGTTAAGAAGAATTTTGGAATACCAGTTGGAATAAGACAACAAACAGCAGAATTAAGTAGCCTAATAAAGCAAATAATGGAAAACCAAGAAGACTAAAAAAAAAGAAATAAAGACCTGTCAAGATTCCATGAGAAAAGATTTAAAAAATAAATGAAGACCAGTCAAGATTCGATGAAGAAGACTTAAGAAAAAATAAAGACTAGTCAAGATTCCATGAAATAAGACATAAAACAAGAAATGAAATTGACTTAACAAAAAATAAAGAGAATTCAGAAAGAAATGAAGACCAATCAAAAAGAAATGAATAACAGAACGAAAAAATGTATAAAGACATTAAAAAAAGCCAAGAAGAAACAAAACAAAAGCTAAAAGGAAAGATGGTAAAGATTCAAGAAAACCTAAAAAGATATTTTTATTTAAGCCAAGATGAGATGAAAAAAGAACTGTTGCTTGAATTAAAACTTACTAAAGATGTTAAAGAAGATATAGATAACAGAGTGTATAGTTAGTTCAAAGTTAAATGTAATAATTAGTGCAACATTTACAGCGACAAATTCAAAAAAAACCTAGTACTTCGAGAGCTTGAAGCTGCTGCCAACGATAACAACTGGAGCTCTAGGACTTTAGCAAAGCAATGTGACTATGAATCCATTATAAAGTTCCTGGAAATGAGATACAGCGAAGCACACTTATAGGAAGTTGATAAGGCACAGCTCCAAGGAAGAAGACAAAGATACAACGAAAGCCTTCAGAAGTATGAAGCACATTTCGTAGGGTTAATTAATTTGACGTATCCAGTCTACCCAGAAGATATAACACAAGAATTAGCAATAGGTAGTGTCATTGAAGGTTTACGCGATTTGGATATGAACCTTGCGGATATGAACCAGGCGTTAAGAATGGCCAGACCTAAGAAAATATCTGTAGCTCTTGCCTGTGCACGTCAATTAGAAACAGCTAAACAAACATCCCGGAGTCAGACAAGCGTTTAAAGGATCAAAAGATTCAAGGACAAAAACAAATTTTAGAATTTTTGTTTAAAAACCTTAAAGGGATTCTTTTATTTTTTTTATTTTTTTTTTAAATAAAAAAACAAATAAACTTTCACCAGCGTCAATATTGATAGCAAGCACCCTTTGTTTAATGATTTTATTTTTTTATTAAGAAAAAAATTAAGCAACTTTAACGTGTATCTATTTTTATTTTGAGGTTATTGTTAGAATTGTAATAACAATTTTGTTTTGCAATAATTATTCCCATTAATTTTTTGATTAGGATCAATTGCTTTAACTTATTGATTTAATTTAGTAATGCTGGACAATCGATAAGTCCATCCAGAGTACCTTTCTTGTAAAAAAAAAATATGGCATTTTATAATTTGTTACAAGTAATTAAACACACAAATTATCTTAAGGTCCTGCAGATTAATTTGTGTACATGTATAACTATTAAAATTGGCGTATTTTTGTTGGTGAACCGTTGTTGTATTTACGTGTTAATTGCTCTCGTTTTCTGTTTAACGTATGTAGGAAAGGTCATTTTTTAATGTATAAATATATAAATAATTTATTGTGTGTACCTAATTACAAATTCCCACTCAACTCGTTGTTATACATTTTTTACACTTGTATTCCAACATACTATTTAGAAATCAATCACTTCGTTTATTTACTGTAGCGATCTTTTATTAATTTAGAAATAATGGATTGTTACAATGCGGCTCTGAGCTCACACAGACATCATTTTCACAAAAAGTAATACACTGCCGCTTAAGCTTTAAGACTATATTGTTACTAAAAAAGAAGTAACTGGACCATTATTAAGATAAATCAAAAATAGTAGGTAGTAAAATTTTAAAATTATAAAATTGGCAAAGTATTTTCTAAATGTGTAAATAACAAATAAAAACTTTTTTTAGAAACTCCCGCCCAATTGCTTATTATGTGTCCCCCAGATACTCCAGAATTATATTCTTAATATGTTGTTTTTACCTAATAAACATAAGACTTAAATTATGATCATTATGAATGTAACATTGTTATAAAAGTATTCTACACAAAAAATAATCACAATTTTAAGTAGAATTTAAAAATCACATAAAATTTGGGGTATTCCACACAAAAAATTAAGACAATTTAGACTTTTTGAGCAATCCTGTGTGAAACAATGTTTTTTTTTTAATTCACGTTGCTTATTTATTATTAGTTGACGGTAAGGATTTTTCTCGACTTACCGTTTTTAACTACTGGTTGCTAGCAGTTCTTTCCCCCACCATTCTAAGCGTGTTTAACCCGCCTATCCTCGCAAAAACGAAACGGTTTACGTATGTTAACTTACATACTAATTTAAGTTTAAATTTAAATGTAAGGTCTTGGGAGAGTTAAGAAATAAGTCGAAAAGATAATATATGAACCAAATTTTTCATTTAATACGATATTAGCTGTTTCCAAGTCAACTATAACAAGTAAATTTTTCTTTTAAGATTTAAATATAATTGCACTAATTCATCCATTTGGGAATTAACTAATAAACCAAAAAATCTGCAATCCAAATAGTTGTTAAACCATAGCAAAAAAATATCACAAGATCCAAAACAATAGAAAAGCCGCGAATCCTCCATTATTTTAAATTGAAACTTGACATAACCATTATTAACGCTCCTCCTGACTAGTGGCGATAGCGGTAGATACTGGGTACAAAGTAATGACGTAGTTACTGACGTTAGAACACCTACCCCTACGTTACCGCTTCTCGCGAAAATAAACCGGTATGTTAACTGTCCTAACAATTTTCAACACAGTATGTTGCCAAAATTTGATGGGTATATTTTGTGACCACTAGAGAGTTTTTTTATATCTTTATCTGTCACGTCATCAAATCTACGTCAAAGAAATTATTTTATATTTTTCCTTTTAACTTGTAAAACCGTTCTAGAATTTCTAGTAGGAAAGATAGAGCCGAGATTTGGTTGGCATCGGTGATATGGCATTTTTTCATTATAATGTGGATACAGGGAGTAGCTATAAGGGTGGCAAGTGGGACATTTTTTTTAGGTAAATGCCATCATCGATAATATTCTTGAAAATGTGTCAGGACATGTGACATAACTAAACAGAATCTTAAAATGTGGACAGGAGGTAAATACAAAGGAGATGGCGGGCAGGGATAGAAGTGGTGAAAATTTGGGGAAAAGTCTGTCATCAGTGATATGTTCACTTTTTAACAGCTATTATTAAACCGCCAAGAAGGTTAAATCAAAACGGGCGGACATATAAGTGGATGCATATGTAAGCCCATAAAATGGATTTAAATACTCCACTTAATTGAAGCGCTTTTTCTTGCGTATGTCAATAGCTAGTCGTTTAATCAGGTCCCATTTGTTTGTACTTAAATTTTGGTGCTTCGTATCATATTAATAAAAATTAATTTTAAAAGATAATTTAGAGCTCAAGTAAAATTTATGATTAAATAATAACAATTTTTATGAATTTTTGTCATGTTATTAGAATTGTTAAAATTACCAATACTATAAATCATTTGCATTAAAAAATTAAAAAAAAAATTGTAATTCAGTTTGCTTAAGAATTAGATAAATAGAAAAAAAAACAAAATATGGCTTTCAACTTGATTTATGCTAACATATCTATAAATTTTAATCAAATTTAAAAATGTCGAAAAAAAATAATTTGAAATTTTTTATTATATCGTATAAAATAAATAAGGATTTGTTTTCCTTACTCAGGAAAAAATGAGACGTGCAACGTAAAAATTAAGGGAGTGGTTCGCAAAGAAAGCGTATTTTCTAATTTTAAAAGATCAAGTTGTTGTAAAATTGATTTTTAAATATTTATCGATATATTGATACGATATTTAGATATCAGGCACCAGATTTTAAAAACAAATAAAATGAGACCTAATAGGTCAAAATTGATCAAATAGTTACGGAGATACGGGAGCCCACATATAAAAATGCAAAGCGCTTCAGGTAAGTGGTACATTTGACCCCGTTTTACGAGCTTTTGTATCCACCTAGCTTTCCTCCACTTTTGATTTGGACTCCTTAAGAGTTCAATAATAAGTGGTTAAAACTACGGATATATTAGTAATAACGGCCTTTCCCCAAATTTTTACCCCTTTACACCTGTTGGCTATCCCCTTTTTATTCGTCCACTTGTCAGCATTTTAGGATTTTGTTTAGTTATGTTAGTACCTACTTACCTGACGCATTTTCAGAGATATCATGGATTACGGCTTTTACCTGAATAAGCCACTTTCACCTCTTATAGCTCTCTCGTATCCACTAGACTACTAGAGTATCCTCCCGAATGGGATTGTAATTATTGGCATTAAATGAAACATTACAATACGCCATAAAACATCCTGTATCACCGACGACGGCCAAATCTCGGTTCTAGCTTTTGTATTATTACAACACACAATTTATAGATGTACCTTTTATTTTGCCAAATACTTACATGTAAATATTTCTTACTGCTACAAGAAATTGGGCTATTCAACCTTTCGTTTATTAATTCATTTAATTCCTCAGATAGACTTTCAATTTTAGCTTTATAATCATTGACCAACTAAATAAAAAAAAGAAAGTTAATGTTAAATAAGTTTTCAAAAAACTATTTCAGTTGTCTTTTTAAAAGTAACAATTACGTCTTCTTTTCTTTCGCTTATCTATCCGTAGATGCGTTTCACCGTTTCACCTTATTAAAAATTACACCAAAGCTACAAAACAAGGGAGGAATTAATAGTAGTGCTAGCGTAAAACAATGGTTTAATACAAAATGTATGGATCTGGTTTCTAAACCAGAAAAAAAAACTAGCTCTGTACATCTCATCAGTAATAAATGATTTTATTAAAAACCACAGGCCTTTACCTAAAAAAAGAGAGACATATCTCCAACAGCTCTTCCTTGGTCAAGAGAATGAAGCTTTTCTGTAAGAGTGAGATCATTAATGAAGCAGATGGAATCAAGGATGCTAAGAGTTGTGGGAAATGTCATTTTCTAGACAGGATAACAATATTCCAAAGATAGTCTAGTTTGGGATATACAGGGTGTTCGGCACATGACAAATCTGAGATAGGTGGGGCCGTCTGCTATGCGGTCCACCCAGATATTTTGACCTGGGCCCTAAGATTTTTTTAATTTTTTTTCCAAAAATTTTCATTTTTCGAATTTCAAACCGAAATAACTTTTGAAAAATCATGAAACTGACAACATTTTTATTTAATTTTAATCTAGGCTAATACTAGAATCATACAAATTTAATAATTGGGGCCCATGACAGCTACAAAGAAAAAAACGGGCCCTCAAACCAAAAAAGAGCTAAAAAAATAATTCTAAAGCCAACTTTGCATTGCATTAGAAAAAAACTAGAAATGATCGAGTATTTCTAATTGGTTAAAAACATCTTCTATTCATGCCCACATGCAATAACCACAATTTGCGTTAAAACAGCGAGAATTATTGGTCAACTTTATCAAAAGTAGAATTTCGTAAAAAAATGCCCACCTTGATAAAGTTGACAAATAACTCTTGCTGTTTTTAAGCAAATTGTGGTTATTGCATATCGTTTGAAAGGGCATAAAATAAAGATGTTTTTGACTAATTAAAAATACTCGATCATTTCTAGTTTTTTTTTTAATGCAATGCAAAGGTGGCTGTTATTTTATATATTTTTTACCTCTTTTTGTGGTTTGAATGTCCCTATTTTTCTTTGTAGCTGTCATGGACCCCAATTATCAATTTTGTATAATTCTAGTATTAGTCTAGATTAAAATAAAATAAAAATGTCAGTTCATAATTCTTCAAAAAGTTATTTCAGCTTGAAATCTAAAAACTGAAAATTTTGGAAAAAAAAAAAAATTCTTAGTGCCCAGGTCAAAATATCTGGGTGGACTGCATAGCAGACAGCCCCACCTATCTCAGATTTACGTATGTCTACTCATGTGCCGAACCCTGTATACACAGCATACAGATTAAAAGGGAAAAATATTTTTATTTTTTAACATACGTATATGTAGGAAATCAAATGACATTATTGTCTTTTCATTTCTCGTCTTCATTTTTCGTCCCCATTTCCCGTTCCTCATATTTCCCGTCCATTTTTTTGATCATATATTTTTTTATTTTTTTTACAAAGGCAGAAAGTTTAATTAGTCTTGAGATAAAATCTCTCGACAGTAATAATTAATTTTTACTCTTGGACTGTAAAATACTATTTGACTCAAAAGGAAATACCCTGCTTATTTGAGTGATGCTTAGAAGCAAAAATAACAAATAATTTACAAAAAAATCAAAACAAAATACATATATGAACAAATTTCTTACTTTCTCGTGTTCTATTTGCATGGTTTTCAACTCAGTTTTTAGACAAGTTTTAGTATTCTTCATCCGTAAAAATTTTATACTTAAATTATAATTAGCTTCTAATGTTTGATTTAGGGTATGCTTAATTTTAGCAACTTCTTTTTTATAATCTTCCACCGAAAGTTCATCTTTGCCAGCGGTATTAGTAGATGCGTTGCTCATTGCTCTTTTCAATTTTTTTAATTCGTTCATCTCATGACAATATATTTCTTTTTCTTTATAATAAAATTTTCTTTCATCCTCAAGTTGCTTCAGCAAATTGTTATTTGTTCTTTTTTGTTTAAGCAACTCCATAGTGAGTTTTTCTTTATCCCTAGCTATTTTGGCTAATGCAACCTTGAAAATTAAATCAATTTTTTTTGTCTATAATTTGATAATTATTCCATCCAGTTAACATCGTTGTAACAATAACCTAAGCATTATGTAAATAATAACAAAACCAATAATTACAACTTTTAAAATATAATTGGATTGTAAAAAATATGTGCAATTTATAAAGGGTGTTCCAAATTTTATGGCTACATTAAAAGATGTAGCTGTACAAGTGATTTATAGGAAAAAAAACCTTATATATCAATATCAACAGATATCAATCTGTCCTCGTTAACCAATTTTTGATATTCATTTATTTTTTTGACGCTCAAGTTCATTCTTACAAATTTAAACTTAACATATAGCCTGATGGAGGTAATGTACCTAAAATAACTATACAACTTTTTTTAAAATTTTTTACGACTGTTACTGATTGTTTGTAAGTTTTTAAATTATTTAACTTGAAAATTACTGTTAAAGAAACGATATCCTTTCATTTTGTGTTGCAGTGTAGTTTAAAAAGACTTGTTTGTTTTATCATTTTAATTTATATTTTGTTTTTATATTCAGAAATTTGTTTGTTTTAAAGAATTGTTATTTAATTTTCTGTATGATTTACTTGTGTTAAATTTGTTTAATAAATTTTTATAAGAATTACTAGTGAAGTTTACATTCTTTTAATGCTAAATTTTTCGTTCCGATATCCAAAAAATATTGACATATTAGGGCGGCCAAAATAGATTAGCTATTGGCGGCAAAAAGTTAAATCCGGCCTTGGTAAAGTGAAGAAGACTAAATATATTTAAAGTTTGTTTTCCAATAAAACGGGTAATTTAGTTGAAAAACAAAAACCATAATGGTTTGTTAGTATTTAATAAGCAACAAGAAAAGACGACATTAGTGCTAACTTTAAAAATAATCCAGTCTTCACTACACAAGGTTGTTCAGGGCTTCGCAGTGGTCTGGCAAAATAGTTTAGTGGAAAAAAATAAGGCGTTGTATGTGTTGTTTAATTTGTGGTAAATTTAGAAAGAATAAAAACAAAAAAATTGTGCTTTAAAATTTTAGCGGAGTACAAAATATGAAAAAGTGCACAGAATAAACAAGATAATATTTTTACAAAAATAAACTCAATTGAAGATTTATTTGCAATGAAAGTAAGATATCATAAACATTTTTATCGTGATAATCTACGATTACCAAGAAATTTTACCACAGGACATAATTATAGACGCATTTGGGAAGCTGATTGATCAAATATAACATCAATTTTTATCTCATTCCTTTTTAATGTCATTTTTAGTTAACCGACTGGGCTAAAGTCACCAAAGTAGAATATGCAGTTGTAAAAAATCACGTTATAAAATTGCTAACTGTTGACAAGTACGGACAAAACGTTTTATTTTCATATCCGAAATGGTCATGGGATTTCCTAGGAGACATACCACTGAAATAAGTCCCTGAACATAGTGAACATGTTCGTACGAACTGTACCGTTTAGGTACCAAGACAACTGCGAAAAAAATATTAGCAACCGAACTAGTGATTATTTATGTAATGAAATTTTTTTTAAACAGTTTAAAAACAAGTCCGTTACCGAAATCTTGGCAAAAACGTTATTCAGTGCTAAAAAATTAAATTAAGTCAAAGTTATAATCGACGATGGTTATCACTGTTATATAATACACTTTTTACAATAACTGAGAAACAGAACATAGTTCAAAATTTATTGTAATTACTCCATGGATTTGTAGATAAGAACGGTTTTAATGGAGAAAAGTCAAACCGAAAAGATTTAACCCCTGTTAAAGCACTGCTGATATATAAAGAAGCTTAAAACTAATCAGAAAAATCGTAATATAAAAGATTAAAAATGTCAAAGAATTCTTAATTTTAAGAAAATATTCAATCTTTAATACCAATTATGGGGATAGTAACAGTTTTTTTTAAATGGTCACAATTATTATAGTCCAGAAAACGAAGCTGAAAAAAGTGCAAAACTTTATTGCAAAAACCTATAAAAATAAGTTGAAAAAGTAGTTTTTTTCTTTAAAACATTATTTAAAATATTTCAGCCCTTAAAAATCAACCCCTCTTATGACTAAAAAAAATGATTTATTCTAAAAAATTAATATATTATCATAGCGTTTTGCACGTGCAAAATCTCCATTATGCTGAAGGTCGCTTTTTATTTTTGGGGGGTGAAAACTACCCCTTACTGCAAAAACCTTGAAAACTTTCATATTAAAGCTTAAGTCACACAAAATTAGGCTCATATAAATTTAAAAATAAGTATTTAATTTTTTTGAAACATTATTTAATATGTTTTAACCCTTGAAAATAAACCCTAATTATGATTTAATAAAGAAAAAATGTTTACCCTAGAAAAACTAACATATTGTCACAGAGTTGTAATTTTAAAATGTGACTACTCAAAAGTATTATTAATTTAATTTTGTAAGTTTTTATTCCTTACTATATTCCTCAAAAATCAATCCCTTACAATAGTACAATGCAAAAAATAGTACAAAACTGCGGGTATTTTAAAAAATACATTAAATCGCTTTTAGATTTCTCCAAAAAAATGGTTTTTAAGCATAACTCCTTCAGTTTTTGTGATAAAATGTTCTTTAAAAATCAATTTATGGGATTTTTCAAGAGCTATAAGGTCCTATACAATATTAAAACTGTTTAAAACCCTTACCTTTTTAAAGGGGTGAGTTTAAAGGGCTAAAACAAGGTGGTGCTCGTCTATACATGAGCGTTTTAAACGTTTATATCTCACTTAATTTCCGTCATACAGTAAATTAAAAAAAATATATATTGTAATTCTAAAAGCTACAATTTAATATCTTAGTAATTTATACGTATCTCCCTTAGTTTTCGAGTTATTTTCAAGAAATGGTAATTTTTTATTAAAATTCTAAAATTTGATTTTTACTTTCAGCTCCATTTTTTTGAAAATTAAGCAATTTAAGTCAAATAAAATTTTATAATGTATTTATGATACATAGATAAAGATAATTGATAAAGGGCTACGACTCATTTTAATTGGGGTTGTAATTAGAGGGTTGTTTTCATAGATTTTTGCACTCAAAAAATTTTGGTCTAACCTTATGTTAATCATAACTCTCTCAACTTTCATGATACATACCTTTTTTAAAAAAAAAAAAAGAAAGGTCTTTGCAAATGATTAAAAAAAGTTACTATTAGTTTTTCTTGATGAATAACAGCTAACCTTTAAGAAACCACAACTTGATTTGAATTGTACCCACAACAATTACAAAAAAAACAATTTTATTCGTTTTTTAAAAAAAAACTACAATTTTGTTATTTGCAGTTTTTTTAATAAAATGCATACTTATCAAGTTATTTGCAAAAAAACGAGTTAAAACGTTGATTTTATCGACAAAAAACTCCGACTTTAGATCACGAATAACTCGAAAAGTATGTATTTTACAAAAAAAAAAAAAAATGCATGAAACATTTTTTGCTAAGAAATTATTTAATGTGACTCTATTATTACCTTTAACCGGATAGTGTGTCTAAAACAATAATTATGAATTCAAAGCATTTGTTTATTATTTTTTTCCATCTATAAAGGGGGAGGTATAAAAAATGGACCAACAAAGTTTCTGGCAACATCTAGTACCATAATCTGTAACCTTTTTTTAAGTTAAAACTCAATTTCATCCAGCTAACACTCAAAAATACTAACATGTTTTTTTTAATATAAAATTATATTATTAATAATCACCTCTTTTTTTTCTGTATCGTCTTGTAACGCTCTTATAGCTGCTTTAAGATTTTCTATTTGGTCTTTTAAGGCTTTTATTTCTGCTGCTAGTTGTTGCTCCTCAGACATTAAACCGCTTTTATTTAATTTTGATTTTGAATCATGTGAAGAAGATGATTGCGAAATATTCGATGTTTTTGACAGAACTCGCCTAAAACGATTTTATATTTTAATTTATTTTCAAAGGATTAACTTACGGTTACCTAACTAGATTGTTTGGAGCTTTTAGAATTTTTTTCATTTAAACTTGTCGCGTACTTTGTTGTTTTAAGACTTGAATTACGACTATTTATTAACATTAACCTACTGTCAATACTTCAAATTTTGACAATTTGTATGACTTTTCAATTCTAATAGTAAAAAAATTACCTAAACTCAGGTACTTCTATGATAGGTTATGCAATAGCTGGTATGCTTCTAGTAAAATTATACACCTCAGACACCAATTAAAACATAATTATTACATTTTAAGTATAGTGGTGGCTATAGGGGCAACGGCAAAAAGAAGCTTTTCAAGCTTAAGGTTAATATATCTATCGGTCACATAATCCATCAAACCAGCTACTTTACAGTACTACCCACATCTAACCAATTATCAACAGAGTAATACAATTATATCAAAGAAATTCCTTAAATCTGCAATGTAGCCAATCACATTGCTTGTTTGGCCAGTTTAACAAAAACCTTGTGCTAAGGGTTTCTTAAAATTATTGGTGCAACCGGCCATTAGTAAATAAAATAAAAAGATACTGTTGCAGAAATACGTCTGGCGTTAACACCCTTTTTCTTATTTTTATAAAATATTGAAAATCTAATTTTAATCCGTTAATTTTTCATATAATCGTGGCAACACAGCTGAAGTTTAAATAAAATTCCTTATTAACAATCTTAAAATGGCAAAACAAAGAAAGCCGCGCGTCGATATGCATACGCGCGCTGCCTGAACTTGTGATGACGTAGCGCATCCAATGAGAGCTCTAGGTTTGAGCGCCAGAAACCAGGCCCTTAGGGCGACGCTACCGACGACGTGAGAGAGAGGGGGAGTCGGCTAGTTTGGGCGCGAAAAGAGAGGAAAGATATTCAGTAGGGCAATTGGCATGATAAATAAAGCTTAATTTTCTGAAGGTCCATCTGTTTATTCCGTTAGGAACATAAAATTTCTCTAAAATTTTCGGGCAAATTGTCAAAATGTTCTTTTACTTTCTTGAGAGAAAATGGTAGTTTTTTTATGTTAATATAATATTACCCTCTCCGTGTTAGCGCAATAAATTTGATTAACACATCTCTGATAAAACAGTTCGTATCAGAAAGATTTTTGAACAAAAGTGTACAGTTACTCTATTTATTTTATCTCAATTAGCCATAGTCATTTGACAGGGCGTCCAAACCTTAATTTGCCCCTATTGTTTTTAAGTTCATATTTAGTCGACAGCAGAGTGTCGGGATCTACTTATAGTGCGGAAGCGTAACGATTAACGTTTCCCTACCAGCTACTTAAAATCTACCATGGCATATCGCCTATTATAAATGTATTAGCATTATTATGTATTTATAAAAAATATTAAATTAATCGTTGAAAATGTAATTAAGCAATTTGCAAAAAAAAAGAATGTTGGCTGGAAGCCTATACTAATATGAAGTACGTTTTTATGGAGTATTAAAAACATTTTCAATACTATTTTCGAACTAAATACTCCCTGAAAACAGGTATTGAAAATGTTTTGAGTCTCGTCAGTTTCAGTCGATTCAGTTTTTTTCTGGGATCATATCGGGATCCAACTTTGTTAAATTATTTGAAAACTGGGGTCGGATCGGATCGTGCATATTACATTGTTCGCATTACACCCAATCAAACTGTCACTTTATTACTGAAGCTATTGGGTTGTTTATAAATTTTCGCATTTTCATTTCATTTGTTTATTTAAGTTTGCTGTCAATAGAAGTGTTTATTTTTCGTGTTTTTTATTCCGTTGCAGCTGAAAAAAATCAAAATCTCAAAACGTTTTTAAATCGAATTAAATGATGCACATGAAAACGATGGCGAATTTAAAACCCATTATAAACTCAAATCGATTTCGATTCTGCTTTAATACGTAGTAATAGATTTAACACAAGTATATTGCCAAACCGATCAATTAATTCACACACCCACGTGACGTTAGTACTTAGGCCTCAACTTTCGTGGACTGTCCCAAGATAAAAAAAACTATGGACCGATGAAAAATCTGCAGTGTGCGGTATCTCTTAGTTTTTAAGTGGTATAGTGTTATTAGTGAATATTTGTTATCTGTTTTTTATTTTGTTGCCAAGTTTTTCCTGCCTATCTTTTTGTTACAATCCATAGTTTGCCTAGAGCTAAATAAAATATATAAAAATATTTGTGAGTTTAGTGAGTCAGATAGATCTTTGTATTTTTTTGCCTTTTAGTTTTATTTAATACGCCTACTTGTTTATTCTTTATGTATTATGAATTTAAATGTGTTATAATATTTTGTTTCTTTTATTGTACGAATGTAACGTAATGTATTTTAACCTTGCGTGGCCGGTCTTCTAATGCATATTTCATTTTTTAACGGTAAATTATTACTAATTCGTGAAAACTATAAACAATAATTTTTAAATTTGATTTTTTACTTATCTGAATGACATTACCGCCAAAGGGTAAAAAGGTTTCCGTATTAATCTGTATGGCAGCGAATCTCAACTTTTGGGGCGCGAGCATATCCAAAAGAAAATATTATTTTAAAAATTTTAATAACTGACTGAGAAGAAAGCACATCCTCATAAACAAAACAAAATATATTTCGACATAATATTCAATAATTAACTTATTAAATTAAAACAACTTACTAAATTAAAATCTTGTTAATGAAAACTTACTAAATTAATAATAACACAGCCCCACAAAAAAAAGTTGAACGTCCGAAAGACTTGACCGTGGTATCATTAAGTTTTTGGAGTCGCTGAATCCGAATCCGGGGTCAGTTTAACCCCATCAGGTCACGGTCAAGAGTATTTTAAGCTCAAATCTTCGAAATTAATCGCAACCAAATTTGAATAGTGTATACTTATGTTTTTGAGGTTGAAATACGAATTGGAAAAAACAATAGAAGTTTGTTCCAATCGACCGTAACGTATACGATACACCCGTCTTTTAAGGATTCTCAATTGCTGTAACGCGGGCGCTACAGCCATCCTTTGAGGTATATTTTCGCTGTGTCGTACACGATTCACCCGTCTGGACAAGGTTTTAGTATAGGTTTAGAGCCAAGAAAATCTAAATATATTATTATTGTATACAGGTGTGAAAAGATCAAACCCGAACATGGACGTTTCGCAAGTAAAACAAAGAAAACAAATTATCCACCAAAAAAGGTTAAGAAACGCTGCTGTAAGGCGTTAATGGCACGGTAGACAAACTGTTTTCGGTTTAAACGTTCAGATTTTTATTTTTTAACCACCTAAATATATATTATTTTAGATCAAAACATATACTAGGAATCAGATAATTACTTAAAAATAGGTCTTCCCATTAAAAAAAAGTACTAAATGACCACTAGCAGTTTTATTTAATATTTAATTGTTTTTTAATCATTATATACATAAAATATACATAAGATGGCTATATTAGTTTTTTTTTATATAAAAATACAAGTAAAGTAAAAAAAAACTGCCTGTCCAGTTCTTGTGGGATAGCCCTGTACATTGAAAGATATGCGGAAAAAAAACGTTGGTGAATTTAATAAAACACTTTTGATTTTCAAATTGCACTTATATTTATAAAATGTGACATAGGTTCCGCTATCACTATAGTCTCTTCATGCTAGTAATTTAAACTTAAATTAGCAGATGTATATTAAAATACTTTACATTTTTAGGTAGAAATTATCAATGGTCAATGCTTATATTTATTTACTAATTTAGTGCAGTAAGCGCCGGCCCGACGCCTCACTAATGCGTTTTGTGTCAATTTCCATTATAAAGGTAATGACCAGGGCCGTATTTAGCCGGTGGCGAGATGCGCGCCTGCCAAGGGCGCAGCTATCTGAGGGGCACAAAATCGGTCATGAAAAATAATTTTTAGAATGTGTAAAATAGAAATCCTGCTGTCATCTTTGAACAGATTAAGTACCTATCTTATACAAATAAATGATAACACTGACTAAATTTATAATCTATTTTTCTGGTAGTTTTTGTAATAATCAATGCATCATCATCATTATTTTTATTCTGATGTGTCATACTCTTAAAAATAAAACAGACAGTAAATTTATTTCACAGCTAATATATGAATTTTGAAATCTTTTCTACACGTTTCATAGCAAAGATTTTAAATAGTTTATGTAAATACATGTAATATAAGTTTTTAATCGAATATTTTGTTGCATATTATTTAATTTATTAAAGTATAAATGTTACGTTTTAGTAGGTAGCTTCTATTTCTATAGCTACGATTTTATTGTTGGGAAAATTTATTCTAGGTTTAATCATCCGCATAATATATGTATATTTAATTTACATTCCACTTCTTTCAGTTAGATATACACAGTTGTTTTATATAAATCATGTTTTTTTTTAAATAGTAGGCTAATATTTTCATATAAAGAAAATATAGAATTAAACACAAATTCCACCACAAAATTGGTATTTTAAAGAAACGAAAGTCTCGGATCAGAAAACTTCAAACCTACAGCTTTGCACTTTAATTTTGTAAAATTTCCGGGGAAAATCCCCGTTTTGGGGTAGGTAGGTAGGTAGGTAGGTTTAAAGTGAATGGACCGCTCGGTCTATTATGGCTCACACCTTTTTATATTTCTCCCAATAGGATCGGACTTCTAATGAATCCGATACCAGATTGGGAGAGAGTTCTTACATCTCCTCTTACTCGTGTCGCTACCGGACACGAGCACAATGTGTTCTGATGTGTCCTGGTGTCCCTGTCTCCTGGAGAGTATGACGAGCAGACGATTAGATCCATCATGCCCTCCTCTCCCGGTCTAGTGACGTGGGTAGCTACCAGGTCCTTGTTACAGGAACCAGATGTTCTTTCTGAGGCCGCATCTCCGGTCTTATCCTATGAAAACGGTCCTATCCGCTTTCTGTTTAAAGCCAGGGAATCCTTTTTCCTATAAAGACGGTTCTGTCCGCCTTCTGTTTGGATTCAGGGAACCCTTCCTAAGCACCTGTTTGTTCGGAATGGATTAGCCCTTTCCCGTGAAACAGGCGCACCTTACGAAACGGATTCACTCGTTTCGGTCGGCGCACCTTTCTCTGCTTGTGACCTTGAGTGGCACCTTTCGCAACGGATTTTTTTGTTTCGGTCAGGGCACCTTTGTCACTTTTTTCCTATGAAAGCGGTTCTGTCCTCTTTCTGTTTGGAGCTAGGGAAGTAATAGTCCACCACGGCAGAGCCCCGCATTACCGCAGTAAGGCTAGTTACTCTGAGAGGTCGCCCTGTATCTCAGAGGCACCGTTCTGTTTAAGGCACACATCTGTTTAAGGCACAGGATATCATTCACTCATCAGCACGGTATGCTAACACCTTGAGTTAAAGCCTTATGTTTATCTTAACTTCGGATCCCGTTCCATACGGTGGCAACAAGAGTTGCCTATAACCAGCAACTCTAGCGCCTGTTCCAAAAGATCCTACTAGGCCCAACCACAACGACGATGTGTGAACACAGCGGTTGGGCCGTTTTGGGGTACTCCATACTTCCCAAATCCCCAGGTATGTGGGGGAGGCGAAAATGTTAGGCCTCGCCAAGGGCGCGACCATACTTAGATACGGCCCTGGTAATGACATAAATATGTGTTTTGCAAACATTTTTGACAAAACCAAATCTAAGCAATTTTAAAGAAGAAGAGATTATGTACTAACAAAAGCATACTAACAACAATGTTTGTTGTATTTCTTAGAAACTTCTATTTTGCTAACTGGTAATTTATCCACTCAATGAAATAGTCTGGTCCAGAAGTGTGTTTTCTGCGAAAAATAGTTAGAATGCATCGAAAAATATAAGCGATAGCTTATTTGAAGCGGAATGCAAATCTCAAGGCGTTTGAGGATTTTTTCTGCCAATAAAAATTGCAATTGTTATTAACAAAACACGAAAAAAAAAAGAAGCCATTTCGATTTTTAATGATAAATCAAAAACCATTAGAGAAAGCGAAAATTGCAAAAACGATCCTTAAAGAGGAAATTTCTAAAAAAAAGTCCAGACCCCCGGAACTCTATCTTCATTATTTATAATTTTAATTTAACGCTGAAAATGGGCTTTCGCGCGACCTTTTTGGTTGAGCGCTTGAAGTCAAAACCGAGTACATCACACAAAATAATTATTTTTAAGGTAATAAATATTAATTAAATTAAAAAAAAATATATGGTGAATTCAGAACACTTTAAAGAATTCATTTCCGTTGAAAATTTAATTTAAAGTTAATTTTTCAATAAGTTGGACAATTGTTAGTTAACAAAATTGTTTCGAAATTTCGTCTCTATTGTACAGGGTGTCCAATTTTCGACACTTTTGTGGGATATTTCCGTTATTAACAAAGATATAAGGATGGGGTTTTCGCGACACTGTTCTACTTTTTCACCAAACGAAAGATTCCGGTGTCAAATTTGTCATGGCTGTCTTAGTTTTTGCACTACAGTTGTGCGTTAACTTATCAAAAAGGTAAAAACTGCTCTTAATAGAGTTTTTTATGTAGAGTCCAGGGGCGTACTCAGTTTTTTCTAGAAAGTTTATTTTAGGAGATATTAACTAAACTTGTGTTTTTTAAATGAAACACCCTGTATATTTGGATGTCATTTAATTTGTCTTATCTTTAGCTTTTCAAAAATATATAATAGTATGTATTTATTTTTAAAACTAACTGAAATAACAACTATATTCGTGAATTTGGCATATTTTCTATAGTAGGCTATGCATAGATCTCTGAAAACAAGAGAACATTTCAAGGCAATGACAAGAGCCTATGTCATTAAATCTTAATGTTTTTTTTTCGAGTGCTTAGTTCGGTAGTTAGGATTTTTATTTAAAAACCACAAAAGCGTCAAAATTTTTATTGTGACATACACGGTTTTGACTCCGGGCGCGCAAGCAAAAATGTAGCGCGGAGGCCCATTTTTAGTGTTAAATTAAAATTATAAATAATAGAGAGTGAGTTCCGTGAGTTTTTTTGGAAATATCCTCCTATTTAGGGATCTTTTTTGCATGGCTACTTTTTTTTTCGTTTTTTGTTATTAACAATTGTAATTTTTATTGGCAGAAAAAATCCCCAAAAGGACTTTCTCAGATTTGCATCCCGCGTCGAATGAGCTACCGCTAACTATAGGAAGCACACTTCTCGACTAGACTAAAACCTTTATTGTGGATAATTGATTGATAATAATATTGATGAGGCGTCGGCTATTTTACTAAAAGTATTGGAATACTACTTTACATATTTTATAAGCATATTAAGAGTTTAAGACATTAATTATTCCAAAATTACTTTTTAACATCAGATTTAAACAAGAAGGGCTTTACATAAATTTTTCTAGAAAAATTTTGGTTTTCGAGGTACAAGTGTGAAATAAGCTCCAATAGAAAAATAAGAATACTTAAGCCAACTCCTATAATAAAGACTTCAAAAGCAAAATAACATTCTACGATCCCAACACTAACAGAGATACTACTTTCTCCAATGCATTTTGGTGTCTTAGTATATTTCTTTCGAGTTTCCCGTGCATGAACTCCTGTCTCAAATAATCTGTGAAAGCTGAAAATAAAAATTAAATAAGTACAAAAAGTACGGCAGAATATGGCTAAATATGACCAATTAAAGGTACATTTTACAGGATTGGTAATATTTTATATTTTTGAAAACTGTGTTGAAAACATAATTACTTATATTTTTAATCCATCACAAAAAATTGATTAACATGCATAATTTAATGATAATTTTCCTTAAAAGGATCTTTTCTATATTCCTTTTTTTTTTTTGGTAACAGTCGTTGAAGTAGTATATTTGAAGGTTAGGAGGGACCTTTGTAGGCAGACTGTTCCACATTCTAGACACTGACGGAT